>CM068368.1:312344004-312629004 GCA_034769895.1 Magicicada septendecula | reverse complement strand
ATAAAGGAAAAAGGTACAATCCTATAATGTACAATGGAAACATACTTGCTCAATTGAAGACAAGCTTAATTCATAGAGAATTTTTAAATATAAAAGTGAAAATTGTCACACAAAGAAAATAACTCATCTGTGCAAAACAGTAAGATGCTAAGTAATATTACAGTAAAAATAAAATGTATTAGGATAAACCAGGTATTCCCAAAGATAAACAATATAACAAACTCTAAGTGAATACCCAAAAAATCCCATATATAATACCGAAAAAGACAAATTATTATAAAATACCAGTGACAAAAAAACCTAGGCCATATGTAATGCCTACACAAAAATGAACTTATTTATATGTTATATGCTTTAATATGTGTTTATTTTGTTATAAAAAGATAATTATGTTATGTATTAATGTTATAGCAAGAACCAAGCAACTTCATAACATTTTAATAATTAGAAAATTAGAATTTTGTGCAAACATTACAAGGTAAGAATTGTATTTTATGTTAATTTATTAGATTTAATTTGTTCAAAACCAATCGTAAATGGTATCATTTTATTCAGTTGAAAGCAGAGAATCCAAAAATAATAATGGCATGCAGATTGTAAGTAGTTCTGTAAAATTGTTTGACAAATACCAGAATAATTTCAGTAATATCCTTGAGTATGAAGAATAAGAAGTTTTTGTTCTAAAGCTTCTACGGAAGTCGAATTTGTTCTATGATGTTCTATTTGCATATTCTCGAATGTTCCAGAAGAAAATTTTACTCAAAAATACCGGAAGTCCATGTTTAAAAATTAAAACAATGCCCCTTACAGAGTATATAAGGAAGACGAAATTTGACACAAAAAACACTTTATGCTTTGAATCCACAAGAGACACATCACCTACGAATCCGATCATCTCGTCCAAGGCGAAGTCGAAGAACAAGAATTCAACCCGAGAACACAGAAAGGCTTTTTCCCGTTCATGACAAAAGACTGACTTAACCTATATAAGGAGTATACGCTAACGTGTTGTTGAATAGAGCAGCAACACGCCATATTTAATAGAAACGCACACAGCCAGATATCCAGCGGCCCTGAAAAGGACCGATTTTAATAGAGAAAATCAATTTTGCTGGTATTTGCTAAGACAAACCGACTTTGACAAAATTCCCAAAACAATTTACTGACACGAGCCTTGTACATTGAGTTTGGAACTAGCGCTGAGACGGCTGAATAGAGAAACCACGCAGACAGCTGTTCGCCGCCGCCAGAATTCAAAGCATAGATACAGTACGAATTTATTTCAATCGTGCGGAGTTTTAAAACCGTAATTTGACTTATAAATAATTACCAGTGCGTGAGGAACGTAAACACGAAGAGGCGCAAGATTGAAATCGTCCCCAAGAACAGTGTCCATTGAAGGAAATACTTACCCACCGGAACGTGAGTTGTTCAAAAGTTAAAATCATTTTTACCTGGTATCATTGTCACACAGTTGAACTACACATGTCAAAACACCTTCAAATCACACAATTTTTGTAAAGCATCCCACTGATTTGTCTTGATAGTTCAAAGGAGTCACGTCCTGAGTATAAAGTTTTTTCATACATTAAATTCATGCTATTCAACTGAGCAATAAAATTTTTTATCAGCCGATACTTACTTAAAAAAAACTTGTCAATAATAATTTTTTGTAACTCTGCAATTTTGTTTAATTTGAGTGTTAGTCCTTCAGACGATTTTTTTTATGAAAAGAAAGATCATTAAACATACGTTATTTACAATTCAAACTGTCTTGTTCACATTTTTTTATATAATTACTTTAACAACTAAAAAATCAATTTTTAATAATAATAATTTCTTGGAACAAATATCCAAGTGGCGCCCACATACACATATTAGCATAAGTTGTGTTTGCAGGACAACATCGTCGCAGAGAAACCAGCCATTAGTAAGTATTAAAAGTGCGCGGAGTGTAACACCCGACATCACAACACAACACAACATACACGATAACTGTTGGTTATAAATTGACGAATCCAATGTGAGGCAACGAGGGAAAGACTTGACGAACACAAAACAAAACACACGATAACTCTTTGTTATAGTGTTCATGCAATTTTATTTTTATTATGTTTATTGGTTAACGACGTCTTTTAGACCGATTTAAAAACTTTTACACTCTGAAGATGGAACCTTAGGTTCCGAAACGCGTAAGTGTTAAGAAGAATCATCAGGCAGCCACAAGACGGAGGTAAATCAATTTATTAAATAACATTTATTCTATACACCCGACCTTCTTTGACAAACATAAAATTTAATCCTTGGTATTTATAAGGAATACTGTTTTTTGTATTTGTTATTCAAGAACTTCAATGTCCATAACACGATTCTGGAATTCAATGTTTGTGGCCTGCATCTGGTTCTCGACCACTAGTTGAATTTTTCTAGCATTGTCAATAGAATTTACATAGTACAAATATGGTATAAATAAATGTAGTAATATAGTATAGTATAGTATAATATAGATAATATAGTATAGTATAGTATAGTATAGTATAGTATAGTATACATAATATTGTATAGTACAAATATATTATATTTATGTAGTACAAATTCCCTCACGATGTTAAAAGCCATATTGGAAAAAGCTATATTTAAAGCACAAAAATTTAAGCTGGAATTCGTTACAAATATGGTCTTGGAGATAACTTATTAGGGTTGACAAAGGTACCTGAAACGGAATTAAATTATTTTTGTCTGTTACACTATGACCCCACGTAAAGTGGGAACCCAAGAGTAAGTTTTTAAATGCCGGCAAAGATTGTGGCTTATTGAAACATCTTTCTACATCGCGTTGCGAGTATTGGTTCTTAGATATGATAAGTAAACCTTCCTGTGATTCTTCCCAAAACGTCAAATGTCGTAACGAAGAAATAGCAAAAATTATACATGTTACAAAAGACATAAATTTCTTGCATTATCCTTCAGTAAGGATAAAGTAAGTCAAGTAGACGCACAAGACTAAGAGAAGCAGAGATGAAAAGGGAGAGAAATAGTAAAAAGCTGAGTAAGTTGCAAGGTGGAGCTGTAGAGTGCAAACAATAGTCGAGATTAAGACAAATGGATTTATGGAATTACTATCGGGTAGTTGACATGTAATAATTAATAAGTTAAGCAATACAATATATATGTGTTTGAATTTGTATTCAGTGCGTGTTAGTCAGCGTGTTTAGCAGTGTAACTGATACGGTTATTCAATAAAGCAGACACTTCATAAGGCTAGGTACACATGGACGCGACGTTACTGCTCGGCCAACGTTGAGCGGTAGTTCACACGAGCGGCGGTAGAGCACCGTCAACGCGACGTTGCTATCCCCTCCACGGTTCGAATCCAGGGGCATCACGTCCGCTCTCGTCAGTGCAATGGAGTTAGAAGTGTATCAACAGAAGAAGGTGGCATTTGCGTACGTTGTTAATAGATACTTTATGAAAAAAATAGGCGATTTTGGGTACATCCATTGGTTAGTGCTAGGCTTTTGAAAGGTGCATTCATATCCCTATTCACTGATTTGTGCAACGATGAAGACAAATTTTTCAACTATTTTCGGATGAGTAGATCATTTGATGAACTCTCCAGCAGAATCGGAGACATGATACGTTGCCAAGACACGAACATGAGACTTGCAGTCAATCCGGTGGAAATGTGTGCTGTAACACTGAGGGAAGTACAATTTCACAGTGTTTCTTCTTCCTTACAATACGCATACCTGTACAAAATTATCATCTTTACTCGAACAAAGTTAAAAAATTTTTTTATATTTGGTTATTTTGTTATATTTCTCACTTCCATGTAATTCCTAATCTTGGGTCGAGCCATATCATTTTATAAACTTACACGCATAACTGTAAATAGTGATAATTTTATAGATCACGTGTGGATTATAGCTAGAAATATCCATAAATTTACTGCAAACATAGTTAATACTTGTATAACTGATCATCATATGATAAGTTTAGTTGTAGGTTTAAAAAATTATACCCAAAAAATGTACATAAAAAACAATTCACAGAGAAATTGAATTTTAAAATAATTTCATATATGGCAGAACAATGACTGGTCTATTTCAGCCGTAATTCATGCTTATATTAGCTTTCCAAAGTTAATAAGCTTTATAAATAGTTTAATACGTACTTGCACTGAAATTTTATTATAAAATCTCAGCACAACATAACATGGTTGAAAACTTAAAATCTTACAAAAAGCACAAAATAGGCAAACGAGGAGACCCTTTGACATAAACGTTTTTTTTATCACACCAGTTTAAAACGGTCTTAACATACGCGTTATCATTAGCCAGAGGGAAACATGAATGTCTTTTTACAAGTGCAGGAGGAAAAATAGAGAACAATGGAAAAACATAACTAGTATAGTGGGAGAAAAAAAAATATAAAGCTGAGATTATGAGTTTGTTTGTGGACGGACAACTGATAAACAACAAAGCTGAGATAGCAGAGTTGTTCAATCAGTATTATGTTGACGTATCTGATAACGTTGATTTATCCTAGATTATATAGTCTCTTGCCTACTGACATTAAAGAAAATATAAAAAACACAATTCTTCTTAAACATTTGAAAACTTGGCTAATAAATAAAAAGTCAGTTGAATACCTTTATATCTTGCATATCGTTAAAAATAATTTTAACGACACGAGATTCTATCATTAACATTTCATATCATGATACTTTTCACACTTCACGTCCCAAATTTCCCTGTATTTCTTCACTTCCTCGATCAAAAGTCCAATGATTCGGCCATTGATAAGAAAAGTAAAACGAAAGAAAGCACGTCACAGAAAACCAAAATCGTCTGAATGTCGACGTCCGTGTGTAGTCCTTCAATACTGCCAATGAGAACTGGCACACCGCTCTCAACGGCGCGTTGCAGCAGTCCCAGCTGTGACAAAAACCAACGTCGCGTTAACGCTCGGCCGTGTGTACAGGATAATCTTATTCTATGTACTGTAGAACCGTGTGTACCTAGCCTAAAACATACGCTGTTTTTTCAACTATTTACATGCATAAAATTCGGTGAGTGACGCGGAAGATAAAATTAGTTATTCTTACTGAAACAAATACCGGCGTACATGAAATATAAAAAGAAAAAAAAATACAAACACTAATGGAAAGTCAAAAGTCTTTTTACTTGTAAACTTTCGTAACTAGAACCGTCATCATCGTCGTCGTGATCATCATCATCATCATCAGTATCATCACTGCAATTATGCGTTTTAACCATAAAGCCTACAGTCTGTAGTAATCAAACAATTCGCATTCACCTCCCTCAAACAAGTCTAGTCTTGTTAAGTCCCAGTTGGCCGACCGAATAATTAGGATCGTTCGGCCAACCCATATCCCCGCAATGTTCCTCCCCGGTAGTCGGAAAGTGGGAATTAGACTTACTCAACTTCAGGCCATACCAAAACTTAGCTACACCAAGTGAACGCGTGTGTCAGTTGGTATTACTGAGTTTATCACTAAGCCACTTAGTTGACAGATAGAACTGCCAACAGACAGACAGGCACACGCAAGCACACACGCACACACACACACAGGGACACACATGTCTGGATCTTTTGAAAGCAGTAAATATTTAGTGATAATATGTCGCTATGCAATAGGAACGTGCATCTCTAGTTTTCTTTAGTTATTTATTCACAAGTGATATCAGGAAGGACGGAAATAGGCCTACATCAACATAAAGTAACTGAATTTGAAAATGTCGAAACTTCAATACGTGAACCTGTTCGTAGCCGGGTTCCTATACAGAATGTCATGTCATATTGCTTAATTCTTTGGTGTTGCTTAAAGTTTAGATTGATTGGGATTCCCGATTAAATTAAAAAAAAACAAATGAACTTAGTTTTTTTAATTGAAAGAGTTGCCTTACAAATATTTGTCGTTGAATTATTTTCAGTTCGTGCCCAGGTATAATAAAGGATTGGTAAATAATTTCTGAATAGGTTTCTTATTTTTGTGTGATTCACGTCACTAACTTATTTTTGTGTTATTTTTTCATACATTTCACATCATTTCAAGAAAATATGAAAGTCAACAATACCGTAAAATCCAAAATATCCCCTTCCCTTTTTGCATCTGGAAATGTTACTTGCTAAATATAATGTAATCTGCCCTCGTTTGCATGATTCGAAAAACATTGGAAAACGTAAATATATTGCGTTTAAACAAAATCTAATTTCTCCGTCTGAAGTTAATTTATACGTTTTATATTCAAATTGGCGGTGTCTGTTGGTAGTTTGTTTTGTCGACCGGCGCGGTAGTAAATAAAGAGAGCAAAAGCAGTAGAGCAAAATGTCAGTGCCTTGATAACAGACGATAATTCTCGAAGGGTGGAGGTCGGTTTTGGCGTTTATCAGCGGGGACCCAGGTGATGTCCAGCCGCGGCGGCTAATTGTACAGTTAACAGCGGGCCAGATTATCACCGTCATGGGGCTCCTAAGCCGCGAGTCCACCCTTCATTGCTGCTTTTTATAAGTCAATCAACGGTAGGACACACTGTGGCCACCGGTTTTATAGCCGTTGGACTAAAATATTACTGGGTGGCAGCAGGGGTGGTTTATAGACTGGTGGCGGCTCTCTATTTGCGGCTTTATACCGCAACGCCAGCCACCCTCTACCACTATTACTACCGACAGTAGATTTCAAGTTGCGATAAAAATCAAAAAAATATATACGTGTAATCTGAGTCTCATAAGTGTACTGTAGTGTATAATATTGATGTATTCCAATACAAGGCAATTATTATTTAATTAACATACCATGAAATTAATTGACAGTTTGTAAGTAAAATTAATTTCATAAACAATAATACTTTAATTGAAGAATAAATGGTTCTAATATTCTAATATTTAGATTTCTTCATAATAGTAACCTAATAACCTAACAGTATTATAATAACTTAATAGGATTATAATAACATAATATTTTATGTTACATTACAATATTTTAATTTAGATTTTCTTCAGTTAAGAATATCATAGGTTATTATAAGCATAATATACAGCTATATACATGGTAAAAATTAAAAATATATTTATTTCTATAATAGCAAGTAGTGACTTGCCTAATGCTGCATTGGGCGTTAAAAAGACGATGGTTAGGGCCGGCAGTTTCTATTCGCAGTTAATTCTGGAGTACCATAGGGCACTACCGTTATTTCAACGTGATTTACCCACTGGATAGTTCAACAGTAATAGCAACCTACAGTGACGAAACAGCCATCTTATCTTCTCACCCTGACCACACATCAGCGTCATACAATCTTGAAATGTCATGCAATCTACAGAAGTTCTTTAAGATGATTTTAGGAAATGGCAAATGAAACAAAATCAGCACACGTAACATTTAAACAATATAAAAATGTGTCTTCCAGTTATGCTAAACAGCCAGTCTATTCCACAACAAGAAACCGTAAAGTATCTAGGATTGACCGTCGACCTACATGAAAGCAGCAGGTACAGGCTACAAGAAAACCGTTAACTTAAAACATTCATGGTTGCTACGTTAAGATCCACTTTATCAATTAATAGCAAAATCCTTCTTTAAGACCTGTGCCGGTAATTGGCGTTCAATCGTGGGACTCAGCAGTTATCCACCACTGAGATAATCAGAAGGCTCAAACCTAAAGTCCTGCTGAAAATCATGGACACAGTGTGTTACGTATCCCATGAAGTTATCAGACGCGATTTTGGAATAGTTCGGTGATTGACGTAATCACAATTTAAGTAAAATCTTGATAAACTATGTGCGTACCCTGGAGAACTGATTATTGGATTGTATAGGAACAGTGAGACTTAAGAGATTAGGTTCTACTGACTTAACTAGTAGACTTGAATCGACTTTGCTAACCAAAAAGTCTAGAAATGCTACTCTAGGATAAGTAGAAACGGGTTATTAAGATAAGTATCCCATAAATCTTCTTTCTCAATTTATTTTAAATTAAAACTGGTCTTAGAAACCATCCATTAATTTTATGCTAAAGTTAAAACTAAATACTCATCATCTGAAATCCATCCATTGATGTCTTCGTTACAGCTGATACAAACAATTTTCTCTGCTTCCGTCACTTTATTTAAACCACCTCGCAAAAATAAGTGTCTTAATCTTCTCTTATTGTCGTTGTTAAGGAGGTAGAGCGTTTGAACGTAAGCGCTGGTCTTGCGTAAGTCCAATGATGTCGGCAGTACCATAATGCGTTAACCGTTGATCTGGAAATATAAGATTTATAGATTTTGCGCGCGATATGGGAGAAATTCGTTAAAAATATTATCTCCATTATTAACATATATAATTTACATATTTCAGCCATAGAGTACTTTCATGTACCACTTTTATGCTGATTAATTACAAGTTTGCTTTAATATTTCACTTCTATTGTATTCCCTTCTATGGACATGAGTGTAGACGAACGACCAAGAATCGCGGAACGGATAGAAAATTCATTTGAACACAATAGTCCTACGTGTCTTATCTGTAGCCTATATCATTAATAATAATGCGCGACGAGAAAGAAAGCAGTTGGTAGAATATAAAACTATATTCAACAGGGAATGAAGTCTACGTAACTAATAAAATATTTTTATAATTTATCGAATAAACATACACAGTAATGGACGTTGTCGGTAATAATCAGTAAGCCAATATATGTGTGAGTTATTTTACGTGACATTTATGTCATAATTAGTTTGATGTAATCGGACATTAATTAACAAAAATGTTTGCCATAATTAAAAAATATTCATTACAGAAACTGAGTCCGTCACTGCAGGTAGAAGCGATCACAATACAAGTCGGGGGGGGGGGGGGACATGCGTAATGTGTGGCCAATTTGATACGCGGTCGTAGGGTATTTTTGGCGATGACGTACAGGCCGGTCTGGTGGAAACTGTATATTGAAGTCTGTTAAACTTATGACAACCGCAACTGCGCTTTTCCTAGTCCAGTTACTTCCGCGGTCTCACCGAACAGTAATATATGTGGTAATATGGAAGCGCGCCACACATGTGTGTGTGTTTTGTGTTGATAGATAGACATATTTCAGGATGAAAAGACAATGGTGTATACAGATAAAGAAAAAAAGTGAGAAAGGGAGAGAGATAAACTGAGAATCTGTGAGGGGGTGAAATTAACGAACGCTTGGAGTGTGAATAGTTTACTTTTAAAAAAGCAAACTATACGCACGTTAATGGGTTCAACATTGTATTACCGCATACAGTTTTCCAAGTGTTAGTTGAGACCATTAGGTAGTATTGCCCATATATTTAAAATGGGCTGCTAGACACCCTGAAAACATCGTTGTTACGGAGAATGTCCTCTGTTACTTTTTCTTAAGTCTTCGACAGTGTGAAATATTGGTGAACGCAAAGTGTTTGTTAGCTTTAAAAGTAACCAAGTAATCTGTGTGGTAGAAAATTATTGAAGATTATTTATATAAGTTCATTCTTTCAGCATAAAATTTTAAATTTACAGAAAACGTTCTGTGACTTTAAATCTTAATCATCCGACTAACTTTTGTTCTATAAGAAATAGGTCTAGAATGTAAGCGAAGTAATTTTAGTACAAATTTAGTACTGTGTAACAACTTTTAAATTATTTTGCTCGGAAGACAGGTTCCCCATAAATGATATATCGCAAAGAACTCGGCTCTCTTACTGTTTGTGACAGTCATTAAATAAAATTAACATTGAAGAACAGTTTTCTTGTCAAGTAAATTTTAAAATGTAATAATATATTTAAAAAATAACAAATTCAAATAAAAAATTTGGAATTAATATTAGTTCTGAAAGATGAGTCAATTGTTTCTACACGTTACAGTGCGATGTGAGGTTTCTTGTATAGTTGTTTACAGTTGCATACAAATAGAACACGATAATAGTTTTCTTATGTGAAAAAGTAAGTAACTGCTAACAAGTGTTTGTTTCTCACACGATGAAAGTAATTCTTCACAGCTATGCTGTCTTCCAGTTTACAGCACCAAATTATTTATTCTTGATAAAAGCATATTTGCAAACAATAATTAAAGAGACAACTATTTAACTAAAACCTTCTTTTATCAACCACACTATGCCAATGCGTTCTCCCCATTATATTTAGACATGTACATGCGCCCATGCGCGCGCGCGCACACACACACACACACACACACACACACACACGCACTTATACCAGAGAATTCTGTTGTCGTTTGTTTATTTTCCATAAGCTAAATAAAGAATAGTTAGTAACGGGGCGTGATGATAATTACAGCTTAATAGCTAGCGCGAGCAAGACACCAGAGCCGTAACTCAAATTACTTCGTAATCATCACTTTATTATGGGCAAACAAGCCTCCGTATCAAAAAGTTCTTGAAACAAAAAATGAAATATAATCTTTTATCTACAACTTTCTCGCTGTGAGTTTCCATTTGGTCACAAAATAAAAAAATTCCCCGTCTACTACTATTTTCAGTCATATATACGTAAAATTTTCCCTTCAGAAAATTTTGTATTGTCTTGATATGTGTGAGTTATTTTACACATATACCATTGAATATCTTAGAATGTTCTCTTTGAATATTTGTTGATACTTATAATTTACACTTCTGGTACAGCGGTAAACGATAGAGAAACTGAAAACGCACGTTTCCGTAGCGAACCTGTAGTGTGATGGTTACAGGGTCACCTTTCTGGTCTCAACTAACCTCTGGAACAGCTTTTAGGTATATGGAATCAAAACTTATGTTAATACAAAGATATACGCCTATGAGAAATATGCCTTGCCATTTTAAAGGATTCTTATTTGGACGCTACAACACAATATAAAATCTGGACGACACAAAATGACACAAAATTATTTATTTATTTACTTACTTATTTCTCTTAATTAACGGGATTTTAATGTTTTTATGACATTCATACTGCGTCTAATGGCAGATTCAGATTCGAGAATTTTAGGTTTAATACCATTTTGTAAATATATACATAAACAACATAATAATAATAATAATAATAATATAAATAATATGTAAATAATATAAACAAAAATGTAAAATTTTCTTCGGACTCAAAATAACTTGAGTATTCCACTGCAAGTGGTCTCAAGCGTTTACACCCTCATGACATGCCTGAGGTTTCGTATGATATTGACAAACATGGCTGACATAAATGATAATACAGTAATTAGTGGTTGGTTTGTCTGTCCAACAGTAAGTTGTGTACTGGTTACTGACGACGCGACACTGCTGACTGACTCTCCCCGTGTCACGCGTCATGCACGGGGCTCTCTAATCTGTTTTGGTTCCATTGGCTCTCTGATCGCTTCACTGGACACACCACGCTTCGGTGTAATTATGGTCGGGTGCCTGTTTTTGTTTCTTTAGCTCATGTTATTATCACGTAGCTCACATAAACCGTGTCGCATTTAATGTTTAGCTAATATAGACCTATATTATTTCAGTAGTCAACCTTCATGAACAATTACGTATTAGGAACACATACATTTTAAATTTATTTTTGTTTTACGGTTCTACACATATTACATTTTCTTATTTCCATAACATTAAATTATTTTTAATGATTTCAATTAATAGCCTATAACTGTCTCATATTAGAAACTAGACAAAATCTACAAAAAAAAAAAACAATGTAATATTGCAGGCAAGGAAAGTGGGCCTGAATATAATAATAATAGAATAAAGATAATGAGAGTAAACTCGACATCTCCAGAACACATCTTACTGGCGTAAGAAGTGTCAGAAGATGTAGCCTATAAATGTTCTGCTATCTGGCGATAAAAAAATAAGGAGCAGATGAGGATGTGATAACAAGAATTAAAAAAGCATAAAATGTATTTCATACGCTAAAAAATATGGTATTCAGGAATATGGACTCTCTGGAAGAACAAGAATTAAAATTCTTATCTGCAGCATTTGTCTGAGTTACTCTGTTATTGTATGGAGCAGAACCTTTGAAGGTTACAATAAATGTAGAATATCAACTATAAATATTTTTCAAGAACTGTTTAAGTAAAATTTAAAACTCTGGTGGGCAGAAAGAATATCAAATGAAGAACTATGGAGAGAACAAATCACGATTAAGTTCGTAAAGTAGCCTAATTAGAAGAAGAAAATGGAGATGGATTGCCATACACTCGGAGCACCTCAGGAAGACATAAGCAGATAAGCACTTGACGGCTGGAAAAATAAAGACAGGAAGAACAAATCAGACGTGGCGTAGAAGTAAAGCGAAGTGGCAGAACATGGTAGCAGATCAAGGCTAAGGCTGAAAAACGAGTTAGATAGAAGCGAGTTGTGGAAGCGCTATGTCCGGTCTAAACGTAGATTAAGTAAATAAGTATATGTATATATTGTTACTAGGGTCGCATGGATCGCTATATGAAATAAGTGAAATAAATAATTAAATTCCAGCAGGAAAATCGATAGACATGATTTCTAATAAAGAGGCACACTCGTGTTGCATTAGTTCTACCGGTTATAGGCCTATTGTTGTCCAGTGTGCAATGAACACAAAAAATGTAATCACCAAGTTAATTTAATTCTTTGGTCTCCAATCTGTAACTGCACATCAATACGTACTGTAATCGCTTGTACACCTCCAATGTGCAGAACTAACTGCGGCCGCAAACAATTGTATTGCATTAACATAATGCGCAGTTATGACCCCTATAGCGTAATATGACAGAAGCTACAAGACGTTACTCGAGAAGAGGAATATGCGAGCGTTACAGGAAGACTACAAACTCTCTGCTCTGTGGACCTGCGTTGGGAACAAAATCCTAAGGCACGTTGTAGCGATCTAATAAATTAACAGAAAATCAGCCACTTCTCTACTAGCAGGAATGGAAATAGAAAATCTGATACAAGCAAAACATCTGATTCTGTAGATCGTGTAGGCTTTACCTGCAACTATTATTATACCCTATACTATGTACATTTACTTCTTTGTATTTACGGAATGTCCACCACATTTACTTTGTTGCGACATGTTCCTTCTTTTTACTATATTTTTATATACATTTTCGTGTATGGTGAACGTATATGGGAATAACTTTTATATTTTATGGGAACGTATATTTTATTAATACAAAAAAACTATATTCTCACTAGTATACAAAATATGTTAAAATATTTTAAAGCTACTTTATAACACTTTAATATTTTATAATAGTTTTATTAAATTATTACCTACTGTACGCCTCTTAGCTATACAATTGGCTTACAGTTTCACTTTTCTTTGATTCTTAAATATTAAGCAAAAATATAGATTTGTAAAAATATCTTAATTCTTCAGTGTGACTAACACTAGCAAAAAACTGTTAAACTGCATTAGATTTTTATTTCATGTTTCCTAGAAACGGCAAGTAAGTAGGCTATATAAGAAGCATTACTCAAACATCATGGTCGAGGTAACTAAAGATTAGCAATCTATGACCTCTATAAAATATAGGATATATTGTTAATGCATTATAAAAATATAGACTGTCGGTATTTGATGTCGAATCTATTGTAATTATGTGAACCGTCACAAGCTAAATAAATTGTTGATTATTAAATGAATAAATACATGAATTTGTAAATCAATTATTGATTATAAAGTTAATTATGTGAATGTATAATTTCACGAAAAGGAATACAGAATCTTCGATTTAACATGAAAGGAAGAGAAGAAACATATTAAAGTATAATTTTGTAGAATATAATACTTGAAATTGTTATGCAAAAAGTCTATTTGCTAGCCAAATGGGTTTTTTTCTATCCGGAAGCTTTTACTTGCATATTTTGGTACTGTATAAATCAAAGCTGTAATTTGTATAGTCTATAGAGTTTAGTTGATGTACTTATCATATATTGATGTAACCCGATACCAATATGGTATAAGGGTATTTTGTTAATAAATAAATAAAATAAATCAAAGCTGAAGACTAACGTTTACATACATTGATAGACATTGCAAACGTAAGCAGCTTTCAAATCGATTGTGTATCCGATTTAAACCCGGCTGTGTAGGTCGATTTCAATACCAGAATCCAATCACCGCGGAACGTGCTGTACTGTTTGCGTAAGAACCACCGAGATAATCCAGCAGGCAGAGGAACCGCGTGACGTCAGATTGACGGCCGTAGCGGACGATGAGAACGTGCCCTGCACGTGGATTGCGTCAGCCCTGATCATCTGCAAGCCTTTTATTTAAATTACACCCGCTGTATGCTTGCCAATCATCGTGTTGTTATTGTCGCCGGGTTGATCTTTCACACTTCTTATTAAATAAGTGTTCGCGTGCTCGCATGTAACAACAACAACGGCACATGTCCGCTATTATTTAGAATATTGTCTAACTGTTCTGTCGTGGGTTCGTTGCCGGTTCGTAGTTTCACAGAAGCCACTCACAAAACGTAACGGTTGTCCTTCTTTATTACTTTTTGTGTTAAACCAGTTTATTGCTTATTCATGTTTCACTAAGTGTTGTCACACATGCGAACATCACGTTCTTGTCACCTGTCCGATATTTTTTATACAGCTGAGTTTATTATGAAACCGTATTAGGCAATCAACAAAATATTGTATTTATAGAAAACGATTTACACGCTTAGTCTATGTGCAATTTAATAAGTTTTTGACAGTATTCTACAATGTCTTCGAAAACAGCAATTGTCTTGTCTTTAAATAGGGAAAGCATCGTCAGTGCTGTGTGAAGACTGTTCGCTTACCCGTTACGGACTGTGTGACTTACATCTATTTCGCTTCTTTCGTCATTATTAACGCCTGTCGTTGTTTATTTATCTAAGAGTACGACATTTCTAACAAAAATAGAAGAAACGTCCAGGAAAGGTAAAATTAGGAATGGCGTTAGGAATGACCGAGGAAAGACTCATCAGGAGAGTGTATGTAACAGAGTACCAAATAATACAGAGTACCTTCTTCTTCTGCTTTAACGTCCTTGTTAAGACTGTGTGCTGTTCTATAGTAACGGTCCTACATGCTGTCACTCCACCTCTTCGTTGGCCGACCAAAGCCAATAGAAAAAAAAAATATCCTTAGTGCATTAGCTTTGCCATTACATGGCAGAACGACGTTTATTGGACCAATCGGAGGTCTGTTAGAGCAGGCTTAGTGTGATATGGCTTAATGTAACAGTCAAGCAAAAATATGAAGTATCGCAAGAAGTCAAACTCCTTCTTCTTCTTCTTCTTCTTCTTCTTCTTCTTCTTCTTCTTCTTCTTCTTCTTCTTCTTCTTCTTCTTCTTCTTCTTCTTCTTCTTCTTCTTCTTCTTCTTCTTCTTCTTCTTCTTCTTCTTCTTCTGTGGTTCGAGTATTTGTGACTAGGTTTGAGTACGAAAATTTTGATAAATTATATGTTGGAACAGTTCCTTATCAAATCGTATCCACTGTGGATTAAGAGCTATGGGCATTCCTTGTAATTATTCTTTCATACCTTTGTACTACAGGAACGCGCACTTTCCAGAATACTTTCAGTGAGTTTGGGAAGGACAATAATATACACAATATACAATACAGTATGTAAACATCATTAACATCTGCAGTAATATGAGTTATAGATTTAATCACATTTCAAGATCGAAAAGATAAGAAGTAGCACTAACATTAAACGGTCTATAATAAAAATATATTACATTGTACACAAAATATAAAGAAAAAGTATCTCTCTCTCTCTCTCTTCCACACACACACAAGTATTTGTGTGTAGATACATTCGTACGTTCGCACGTGTATACGACTATTATAAAGTGTCGACTTATTTCATTGCATATAATTTTAATGTAAAACGGCCTGGCGAAGAAAGAACATAAATAACTGAGAAACAGGTTAGATAAGTAATAATGATGCAACAATATAGCGTATGCATAGATTCCTATCTGAATTCAGACGGCTGCGTACTGACCGAGAGCACATGGCAATAGTATTACAGGTAAACTAATTGAATCACTTGTTGTTTGTCGGTGACTTAATAATTCAGAGAATTAATCAACGCGTTCAGATCAAAAAACAGATAACCCGTTGAAACATTTCTCTGAAGACGTTTTAATTAAATATCGATTTACACATGCACATACGAGTACACAGACTAACGCGCAAACGACCATAACAAAGTACGAAGTTGTGATACTTGCTCGGAGAAACAATGATTCCAGTAAGTGTAGTATGGTATTAATCAGCTACATTTGTATACAAGCCAACGATGAGTTTTAAAAACTGCATCTAACAGTTAATTAAAAAAAAGAACATTCATATTGACGACATTCAACTAATCATTTGAAAACAAGTTATATTTCCAGTTATTTTAATTTGCCTGCTCCAATTTTCTGCGCCTAAATCCCAGATAGTTTCATTGACATTATTAATTATATTAATTACTATTAAATATGGTTAATTATAATTATTATATCGTATTACATTATATAATTTTGTTAATTATGTACATTATTTTATTACAACTGTTACAATTAACATTAAGGCATCATTATTATTTCTTGTTATTGCTATTGTTAATAATTATTATTAACTATTATTATTGTTATTTCATTACCCTCAGGGGCTTACACCATGTGGGCACGGGCGTGGCAAGCCCGGGGGTACCTGAACCGGATTCTCACTTTGCTTAAACCTGTCTTGGTTGAGGTCCCCTTTTTTCATCTGTTCTGTCGGTCTTCCTTGACCAACTCTTGTTTTTTCCGACCCCGACGCTGTTAGAGTATTCGATGGCTAGGGGTCTTTAGTTTCCTCCTATCTCCTATTTCTTGTCTTCTTTTGGCTGGTGTCCCAAAAGACCAAAAGACACCCAAGGAAGGAACTCCGTCCAAAAATACACGTGATCGGATCCCCAGTACCGGCTGTCAGGGGTGAGCGAGAGGCCCCGGGTCGTCGTCATCCAATGACCGCAATGCCACGGGGGTGAGTCTCTCTGGCATATAATGCGCCAAGCGACACGACGAATCCTTTTCGGAGGAGTTCTTTGCTGCAGAGGACCACACTTAGAGACAATGTCGGGGATCAGAGCAAGGTTGCGGAGCCATCGGTGACATCTCCAGCAATTCCCGAGGAACATAGAGGGCCTAGGAGTTCTCCTCGAAGGAATACATTGAGAAGATGAGAAGGGAGGAAGCCGAACAGCTCCAGAAATGCAGAGCAGTGATCGAAAGTATGAAGGCTGCGATCAGCAGGCAGAGAAACATCTCTATGGGTGTGAAGACTGGTCTGAAAGAACTGGAGGAAGCCATAGACGTGATCGCTCACTGCAGAGTTACCTGGCTGAAGATGGAGGAAAAGACCCAGAAGCAGCCAACAGGAAAGGGGAACACCGAGTCAACGGCCAGTAGTAAGACCGTCTCTGCCGGTGGCCCAACACATAAGAGAGATGAATCGCCTTTGGAAGGAAAGGAATCTGGAGATTCCCAACCGTCTGGGGTTAAAAGGGGAGCCTCAAGCCCAGTAGAGGTAAAGACTGAAAAGAATAAGATAGAGGTGGAAACCTCGGAAGCCTGGACGGAGGTCCGGAATAAAGAGAAGAATAGGCTTCGGAAGGTAAAAATAGGAGAAACATCCGAAGTCTCAGATAAGCGTGAGGTTGATTCTACCCCACGAGGCCGAAAAAAGAGGAAACTATCGAAGCCACTAAACTATCGTCTAGGCTCTGTTAATTGAAAACTTACGCTGAAGTACTCGGCCTTATCCGTAGTGGGGCAAATCCTGAAACCTATCAAGTCGAAGTCAGAGCGATAAGACAGACTGGTTCCGGGAGAGTCCTACTAGAGTTGGGCGAGAAGTCGCAGGACAAAACAGCATTCTGTGACACCCTGAAGACCATCTTAGGGACAAATCCCACTGTCCGGAAGCTGGATCCAAGGGAGACTCTCGAAATAAGAGCTCTTGGTAGCCTCACCACCCCTGAAGAAGACTGAGGCGATTAACAGAGAGGTCGGGGAACTTGTAGGGGACCTGAAGGTACTAGTTACAGGCGCCAACCGAAGGGAACAAAAGATGGTCATCATAGAGTTAAACGTGAAGTCCCAGTGCATCAAAATTGGCTGGGTGAATTGTAGAGTTCAGCGTAGACTAAAGGTTATACGCTGTTACATGTGCTTCGGCTATGGTCATCGGCAGACTAACAGTGCGGAGAACCAGGGCACAAGAAGAGCGACTGTAGAAACCGGCCAAAGTGCTTCCTGTGTACTGAGAGGAATGTAGCTCCAGAGCAGACGGGTCATATCCCAGGGACAGGCAATTGTCTGGTTTTCAAGAAAGCACTGGATAAAGCAAAAAAGAACTAAGAGATATGAAGTTTCTGGAGGGTAATCTACACAGAAGCAGAGTCGCGGATGCCCTTCTTGTTAACACTCAGCAGGTTTGATGGTCATCAGTGAACAGTACAAAGATAGAGATATACTAGGATGGTATTCCGATATACTAGGTACTGCGGCTATCTGAATACCAGATATGGGGAGAGTCTCAGTAGGAAGCCAGGGTTCTTGTAGAGGATTTGTTTGGGTTAGAAATGGGGGGATTACTTACATTAGCTGCTACTTCACCCTAAACGAGGGTATAGAAGAATTTCAAGAAAAACTGGACAGACTGGAGGACATTCTGCGGGAGTGGAAAGGAAACATCGTTGTTACTGGAGATTTCAACGCCAGGGTTGTGGAGTGGGGTATGCCAAACACGGACTCAAGGGGAAAACGGGTGCTTGAGTTAGCTACACGGTTATCACTTAGCGTGATCAATGTCGGGAAAGTCTCGACGTTTAGAAGACCCGGCTGTGCAGAGACTATTCCGGATATTACACTTGCGTCGGAGTCTCTAGCTTTAAAAATTGTTGGATTGAAAGTTAGAGAAGAATACACTGGTAGTGATCACCAGTACATAGTCTTTAGCCTCCATGACGAAAGAAGACAGGAAGATGAAAAGTCTTGGAGGAGACGTAAATCGAATGTTGGCAAACTCGACATAGAAACCCTTGTAACAGAAATAGTGAGGGGAGGGGAGGGGACTACGTGCTGGAGAGGTCTAGTCCCGCAGACCGTGTAGTTGAGACCACAATGAAGCTGATACGCCAGACTTGTGACGTTTCAATGCCTCGGCAAAGAAAGTCATCTGGGAGACGAAAAGCGGTATACTGGTGGCCTGAGGAGATCTCTACTCTGAGGAGGATATGTCTTTTTCTCAGGCGAATTGTTACAGGAGGAGGAAAAGGAATGACGAAAGTGTATAACATGAAACAGCAGCATACAGAGCAGCAAGACAAGACCTTGAAATGGCTATTATCAGTAGCATACGACGAAAGTGGAAAGAACTAAAGGCTGATGTGAATAATGACCCCTGGGGGCTGGGTTGTAGGGCATGCTTAAGCTTGGGGCACAGTCGACTAGCCCAATCATTGATGCCATCGTGGATGCACTCTTTCCGACCAACCCAGTAAATGTCCGTGAGCCGCGTCAGGTTGCAGAAGACGAAGTCCTGCTGTTCAGGGATGAAGAACTGAAGGAGGCCTCAGGCTTGATGAAGAATGGCAAAACCCCAGGACCGGACGGTATTCCGCCAGAAGTTCTGAAGGTGATTGCTAATTCATGTCCTCGGATACTCCTTAATATGTACAACAGCTGCCTCAGGGAGGGATACTTCCCCAAGCGGTGGAAAGTGCAAAGGCTGGTGCCTGTCAGCAAAGGTAAGGGTGACCCGGGCACGCCATCAGCGTACAGACCTTTGTCCATGCAGGATACTGCAGGAAAGTGTCTGGAAAGGTTACTAAAGCCACGTCTGTTAGCAGCCATTCAAAGCGCGGGAGACTTCTCAAACAGACAGTACGGCTTTCGGAAAGGCCGATCAACTATTGGAGCAGTGGAGGAGGTAGTAAGAACTTTCCACGCGCCCCAACAGGGGAATCATTACTCAAGAAGTATAGTTCAGTTGGCGACGCTGAATATTAAGAATGCTTTCAATTCTGCCAGCTGGAGCGACATGCTTAGGGCTATGCAAAACTTCTTTCGGATCCCACAGTATCTCCTGCAGATAATAGAATGCCATCTGAGTGACAGGGAAGTTATTTATGATACGACAGACGGACCTCGTAGGAAGAAGATCACCGCCGGTGCAGCCCAGGGCTCAATTTTGGGCCCTGACCTTTGGGACGTACCCTACGACGGAATTTTACGGATGGAGACGCCGCCATACACTTTCCTGGTAGGTTACACAGACTATATCGCGGTAGTGATTGTAGCACGAAACGCCGAGGATGCACGAAGAAGCCTGAATCAGGTAATGAGGCGAGTGGGCTCCTGGCTTGAAGAACACAGCCTAGATCTAGCCACCGATAAGACCGAAATAGTACTGCTCATCCGGCGACGGGTTCCCACTATCATACCGCTGCAAGTCTGATCTGAGACAGTATTTACAAAAAATGCTGTGAAATACCCTGAGGTGAGACTAGACTCAAAGTTCTATTGGGAGCAAATAAAGTATGCAGCTGATAAGGCGGCTAACGTTACAACAAAGCTCAGCAGACTTATGGCCAACGTAGGAGGTCCCATTGCAAGCAAGAGGCGATTGTTAATGGCGGTCACATTCTTCTGTACGGTTGCGAAATCTGGGCCGATGCACTAAAGATGGAGAAGTACAGAAAACGTATGGCATCGGTGCAGAGAAGAGGAGCCCTCAGAGTAGCATTCCTTACCGGACAGTGCTAGAGCCAGTAGTCCTGGTGATAGCGGGAGTGATTCCCATAGACATGCTGGCTCTAGAGCGGAAGCATTTATTCGAAAGAAGTGAGGAAATTTGAAGGGATACCGCAAAGCTTAAAGCCAATTTGCTTTCACATCGAATTCACTACCAGCAGATTCACATTGTCAGTCTGAAGTTTTGCCCTAGGCTGGCCGACCGTATAGAGTGTAATTCACTCATTCGTTGAACTCCCGACATGCTCGAATCTTTTTAGGTTACAAGTTAATTTTTATGAGGCCTACTTCATATTTTCAACTATCCATTGCTCTATATTTTGGCTGAAAATGTCTAGCTGATTGACTTCCCGTCTTCGGTTGCTACTTCCTTAAAGCAGTGTTGTTAATTTTTAAAAGATTGAGCTGCAGACTGGCATCACGTCCCGACTTAGAGTTTTCATCGAACTGACATCAGTCTAGTCTTTGAAGTAATTTCCATGGCCGTCCTCTCCTAAGTCAGGGAGTGAACTTTTCATACACAGTCAGAAGTACGTAGGGTACTTCAAATTGAACTTCATAGTCTTGTAAAGAGAAACCTCGGATGTAGCATAAATACATTCTGAGCCGAGAGTCGACAGAAGTCATTGAATGCATTCATATAATGTTTTGTTTTATAAATTCAAAATTTCCAACAGCTTAGTTATCAGATAATAACTTTTCCATATTTTTGATATGGGAGAAACAATGAACTTTGAAACCCAAGTGTAAATTGTAACTTTCATTAATTTTAAGACTTAATAATCTGTAATTGTATTCACACGCAAGCACGTGTACTTTTTGTATAACTAAAGCAAAGTCGAATGGTTAGAAAATGGTTTTTAAAAATTTGAACTTATAAACACGATATAATGTTTCTTTAAATAATGAAGCATATAGGTATGCACAATGAAATGAGTACTTTTTTAAATCTTACAAGTCATTCCCGCAAGTTGATTATCTCAACCAGTTGGCTGAAGGTTACACAATTTATTATGAAAATTTAGTAAAACAGTTACAAAAAATATGTGCGATGGAGTAGAAACAACAATGAAATCCGCTGGTAGGCAGGCAATGCTATTAGGTCTCACTACAATTGCATTAAATACTCATTAAAACAGAAGTGCCTGAACTTCGATCTACTGGACAGGGACCTGTCGACCCTCTTCTCATTCCCGTGACGAAACACATACCCCGGCCCCACATATCGGCTTCAATCCAGCCGTGCGCCAACGATGAGGCTGTGTCGGGTGAAGACGTGGAAAGGCGGTATTGGCTCCTTTCCAGCCTGATCTCATAGTTATGGCCTCGGATTGGCATAAATGTCATATATTAAACAAATTAATATAGGCCTATTAATAATTTCACAGAATCGTATTTTGGATGATGACAAAATTATATAACGATCATACATTTTTTTTAAATGTGTAACAATAAAACAATAAAACACGAAGAGTAAGATTTTCTTATTAAATATAGATTAAAATAAGCACATTTTTTCAAGCCCAAAGAAATAAATAAGGCCTATAAGTCAGTTACGCTGAATGGAAATTAGGCTTACGGTAGTGCACGAGACCAACGATGCGTTTAAATAGAAATGGTCCAAACCGAGTTCCCACGCTTCCACTCCAAAATCTTACACACACACACACACACACACACACACACACACACACACACACACTTGGTCAGACGTGAGGTTTCTCCACCACAAACAAAACTTATTTTAAAAGTCCCTACACACACCAACTAACTCGGTTGTCACTTAGCCCTCTGTTCACTAGACCGTAAACTTCAGAACGTCATTCAAAATAAACCAAAAACATACAGACACAGCACGACGTTTACATTCTAAGTAATTACCCTTAAAATAGTAGCGATAAACCCGTAGCAGGCTGACTGGCTGGCCGTACAAATGGTCACGGGCCATTTGCTAGAGTTCACAGTGTTTACCTCGGCGAACTGTTGAAAAATGATCAGCACACTTCACCGCTCGACCGTTGAACAAATGTTACTCAAGGTTAAAAATAATCCACCGATGTCTAAAACTGCCCGCAACCCCTTACATAACGTTCGCAAGAAAATAAATCTTCTGTTCTCCTTATGTTAACTACCTGCATGTTTTGAGTTCATTAATAATCAATTTCGTTACTTCTCTCCTATCATATGATGATTCATCATTGTAAATCAAACACTGTCCAAAATCACACATATATTTTCAATAAGAATGTACTATTAGTTGAGGAATATTTACGATTGAATGCACTGAGGAGTTGGCTATAGTGAAGTGTTTTTGTTTCAGTGGATTGATACATAATTTTATTAACTAGTAAATTATCATCAGATTATAGTTCTCCATAAATTGTTTCTAGTAAGTTGTTTTATGGTCCCCGTTCCATGAAAATGTCTGCACAGTTGGATATTAACGTTTTATTAAAAAAAAAAATAATTTATTATTGATCCATACAAGATCTGAATATTAGTGTAAAGGTCTGAGCCGGTCACGTCAAGAATAGACATTGACGTCTCTGTCGCGAATATGATTATTCAGCGTTACATTGTAATGCTTCGCATTTATGGACGTAATAACTAAACACATATTCAGTTAATCTAATTTCGAGAAAGCATTCCATTACAAAAATATCGGTATGGAGCAGCATACATGACTTCCATGTTCTAAGATTTATATTTAAAATCATTTTCGAAATGAAATATTTCCATAGAAACTACTTCTTTCTACTTATTGTTCCAGCCTTAACCACAGTACTGTGGTCACTAACGTATACCACCTCACGTTATCGCACTCGATTTTCACTGACGATGGAAGTCGATGGCACTGCCGAAACGTCTGGTTTTGCAGAAAACATTGGTCTACGGCCAAATAGGCCGGGAAGAAATTTTAACAACAAACTACTTCTTTGTTGCCGATAACGTAATACACATATAAAAAATTATCCCCTCCCCCTTCAATTATAATTTTCATTTATAGAAAATTACCCCCACCCCGTCCAACTAGCCACTTCATTTATAGATATTTCATCTACGTTTCTACCGTGGATTATTATGACCTTCTTATCAGGATACTTTATTTATCAAATTTAAGTACTTTACTCTTGTTAAAAAATAAAATATTGCAGGTAAACTACCCCTTTCTCTTAACCGATCTTCACCAAAATCAATAGGCCTTGATTACTCTACAATTTAGGAATGCATGCAAAATATTATTTGATTATGTCTGAATTTACGGCAGTTATCGTTTGTCATAGAAAAAATTGCCCTTATTAAAAAATAAAACGTTGCAGGTAAACTACCCCTTTCCCTTAACCGATCTTCACCAAAATCCACAAGCCTTGAGATCTCTATAACTGAGGAACGTATACAAAAACATATTATTTGATTCTGTTTGAATGTGCGGCAGTTATCGTTCGTCATAGAAATTTACCCTTGTTAAAACATAAAATGTTGCAGGTAAACTACCCCTCTCCCTTAACCGATCTTCACCAAAAACAATAGATCTTGATAACTCTACAATTCAGGGCTGTATGCAAAATATTATTTGATTCTGTTTGAATTTGGGGCTGTTATCGTTTGCCATAGAAGACATTCTACACATAGACACACAGATAAACAGACACACAGACAGACGGACATACACACAGACAGTTTTCGAAAAATGACTTTTCTTCATGTTTTGAGGGTAGTACAATCAGAATCAGCCGTTATCTGGAACACGATTTTTTCGCCATAACCATACTCCCATTTCCTTATGGAACATGGAGGTAATAGGCTAATATGTAGTTTTTATAGCCTACAGGCCAGAACTAGCTGTGACTGTTTTACCTGTAAACAAAATGCACTGAAATTCATACACTGTAGCAAAATGCCGCGTGTTTTGCCACACTGTATTCCAGCCATTTAAACTATTTTAATCAATCGAAAATAGCGGCTGTTTTGTTTATGGAAGACATGATTAACGATTTAAAAACAGTTGGATGTTAATGTTTTATTCATAAAAATTAACTAATAATTTATTATTCATCTATACAATATTTAAACATCTCTCAGGCATTAGAGCAAGGTCTATGCCGGTCACCTCAAAAATAAACTTCGATATTTCTAACGAGTACAGATTATCATGTGACTTGTATAATTGGGTCAACTTTTGTAGGCAAATCAAAATATTCTTTGTTTCTGTCGTGGTAGGCATAGACAGAACTTGGCGCCTAACGTGGTCGTGGTGTCGAGGTCTTGGGTTCTGTAGTGGTTTTAGGGCTGAACTTGGTGACTTTAATCTTGCATCTTCATGGTGACAGACATATAGAAATTGCGTGAGGCGTCTTAGCGTCCTAGTGCGTGTGCCTTTCCCGGGTTTCAGCCCATTCCTTGCGGTGCAGTGTGGTCATACGTTTGCACTACAAGGGCGCTCAGCACAAGCGGCTCTAATAATTTCTGTTCCGTCTGTTGCTGAATCTTGATGCTAGCCAATCGTGCAGAAGCCGCTGCCATGGGATGTCATCTGTCTTGTCACTGGGAAAGAATACGGGAGATTAGGAAGGTGGTGGTCGATTTATTCGGAGTTCGTGTGAAGGACGGGCTATGACGAATCGTCAAAAAGCGCAAGAGAGCGTACGTTGTCCGTACCGTTTAGCTGACAAGAAAGAGGATTACCCGACTTTTGTGAACAAACAAGTTGGGTGGGATGGATAGAAATCCACCACAGAGAGGAACAGGAGCGCATGGTTTTTGAATACTGCCAGCCTACCAAGCTTGTTGTTAGTTGATAGGAGACCCACTAAGCGGGAGCCGGGTTCGTCATTGCTACCCGTATAAACAGCATATACTATTATAGATATTTTGCATGTTTTACGAAAGCATAGGGAAAATATTGGCTCTGACGATGATCCGTCTACGTGGTCGGTGAACTTGAAACGCTGCCCAAATGCGAGCTACTTCACCAATTCAGTGCAACTGATAGGTGTTCCGTCGAAAGAGAGGGATTAGCATGTGGAAATGGTCTTATGCGCAGGATAGATCGCTTCGAACTTGGCTGTGCTGATTGCTATGCGCAACTTCTGCAATCAGAAAGAGTGTCCAGCTTGCTTACATAATTACGGTCGCCTGCTGCGGAGACTGGGAAGCTACAATGGAACCTCGTCATCAGGGAAGACGGACAGCGTGATGACTCCGGGCTGGTCATAGTACACAAAGTACAGAACTGCCCGAGGACAAATCCTGCTGCGACGGGGCGAACCCGAGAGCACGCTCACCGTTTAGGTTCGGTCGGATAAATACGATAGTGTGAGATTATTATGAAGATACTGGTGTTCAGGCCAGATATTCGTGCCAGACTTTGACTAAGGCTTTGCTCACGTTCAACAGGACAGCACCTGTAGACAAATGCCTATTAGCGGCGTCTGCTAGCTAGGTAACGACCCTCAATAGCTGAAAAGTAGTCGAGTACCCCTGCCGACAAAGTCGCTCGACATTGCTGGCAACAACGTTAGCCTTCAGAAAGTTGGAAAGAGAGATGCTGGAAGACAGCTTTCAGAAAGTGTTTTGCGGCTTCTTGGTTTTCAGGATCATAACGATGTTGGCGATCTTCCACAGGCGGGGGGAGTACAGTGGTCTCTTCGTGTTTGTTACTTTAGGCCTACTTCAAGACTAGCTGCTTCATGTTGTACTCGAGGTTTCTTAGTGAAAACAAATCTATATCCGTACCGGTTAAAGTCACATCGCAGTTGACCAATGTCACATTCACCCGCCACACTAATTGCAAAAATTGTACACTCAACAAAACTAAAACTTTTCCTGTTCTTTATTCCACAAACACCATACACAGCAAATCCATATTTAAAACGATGACTACACTAGCACCACATGAGCTGCGTGATCTAACGTGATTTTGATAATTCTACAGCGAGCTTGTATTGACTACACAAGTTCAAGCAATGGAAACATCGTTGTTTATGCCATTGCTTAAATCAACAAGAGTTTTAATTCGTAGTTTTTCTTAAGTTTCCCGGATTCGTTAAATGAGATTTTAAAAACTAAAAATTGTGAATAGAATTGGCGAAGAATTAAAAAAAAAACGCGATACGTCAAAATTTATTCTACATGCAGTAGTTTTCGAGTCAACGTGACTTTGCATTGTGTTTGCAGAAAACTTGTGCTCCTGAACTTGAGGTTATAGATTTTGTAGAATAGGAAGCAGTTCTAATTATGACAGATAAAGGAAATTTAGGTTTGTTGGCAAAACGAGGTGAGAGAGGAAATAAGGAATCGAGAAAATAATATGGTTGGCTGTATGAGACAAAGAAAGATGGAAAGGTTTCTGGAGTGATATAAAAGCAAACTCACCCCAACGGGAAAATCTAAATCTATAAGGGTAAGAATAAACAGTATTCTATGCATACAGACCTACATTGTTAATTGCTACAATGACCTGTACAAATAGTGCGTGAAATAAATGCAACTAAATTGTTATTGGTTTTAGATAAATTAAAAAAGAGATGACGTCAAATATTCATATTGTTAAATGAAATGTATGTACAGGTATGCAAAATATTATTGTAAAATGTACTGTAATATATTAATGTAATTATTTAATGATGTTGGTCATGAATTGCTTTTGCCTTTTTATGAACGTCATTTTAAAATCAGTTACAAATAGATTAACAAATAAATTTTACAAGAATATGTCAACCGCGACCTAGACTCCGTAGTTAAAGGACGAGACGCTGCAGTGACCATTTAGTTATTAAAGTTGAAGTAGTTACGAGATACAGAACTTATAAGAGATTTCAATAAAATTACAGTACACTCTCAAAAGTATGCAGAAACTTTGTCATACTCTAGTCACTTACACTGATACTTTGTTAAAAACGTTTCGTTACTTCTAAATGAAGAAAAATATTCGTAATATTTTTTGAACGGTCTTAGTCCGATGTGTCAACGTTTACTAAAGATTATGGCGCAGTGAACATGGAAAAGGTGTTATAGAAACCATTCAATTATATGTGAAACTCCGCCAAGCGTGTGTGTGCTTTTTTTAATTTTAACTTAATTCAAAGTTATATTTCTCACATGTGAAACCCTTTAACTTGTTCAAAAATAAAAGAACAATTTTAAGCCAGTTAGAATGTCTAAAGATACGCCATATAAATGACGAGAAAATCATTTAATTCGTCCGCACAGACGTGTGCATGTTTATAACATTAAAGCTTAACTCTGCACATTTAGTTCATACCATAAAATATATTTATATTAATTGAAGAAAAATATTGCAACTTTGTATAGTATTTATTATCCAGATAGCAGCCAGAGGTTATTAATGGTTATGTACCTCGGCTGGCTCCCTGAATGGCTAAATGGAACAGGTTTGTATTTCATAAGTAATTAGTGTCCAGACGAAGAGCCGGCCAGCTTGTTACGGTAAACATAACATGCTATACTAGGCGTGCATACAAACTTGCACTGCAACAACAATAATTATAATTGTTATTTATCACCTGAAACTTATACAAAATTGACATTTTTAAGTTAGAAATTGTTAACCAAACTGTATCATGACGATCCGTAATGGCTACTCTACTGTATGTGTAACATTATTTTAATGCGGTTACTGCTTCTCTGAAAAATATTTCGGTAAATTGCACCGCCATCGTAGCGGCAAAGTGTCAGATAGTCGAACTCATATAGGATAAATCACAATCACAGTGTAAAAATATATCTTTATTAATTTCGTAATTCGAACCATGTGATACGAAGTTGACTCGAAACCGAAAGTAACTTAACATACTTAAACCAAATATACTTCGATATGTATTGTGAGTGACAGACTTCTTTTATTAATGTATGAGGTAGCTAAGTCGAGACTATAAAATTGATGCTGAAATTCTAATTATGATGTTTGTTGATTTGTATAAAATAATAATTAAGTTAATAGCAACTGGAATTGATTAGCCCATTAACTTGACTCCCCCTCAAACCTATTTGTAACAAAAAATAAAGCACAGATTTTCATGTCTACTTAATGTTTAATATTAACTAATTAACTAATGTTCAGTATTAACTAAATTTTATACGTACTTATTTTAACAATCCTAGCGTATTAAGAATTTAATTTTTTGAAAAACATTTTCCTGCATGAAATTAAGTAAATGCAAATATTTACTGATCACGTGTTTCGTGGGGAAATTCTGCCTAAAATTATCAAATGAAAACTCATGTATTAAAAACTAACCATTGTTCCGACATCGCAAGCGCTGCGTGAAAATACTGCCTCAACAAAACAATACAAAAACGTTTTACTAAATTAATGGTTTAATTGTGCACATCGTCGAAAACGGTTTGTGTTGTAAAATGTTGTGAACATGATGAGGGTGTTTCCATAGTAGATACTTTTGAACGTTTGGGTTTATTACCTTCAAATGTTGTGAACATGATGAGGGTGTTTCTATAGTAGATACTTTTGAACGTTTGGGTTTATTGCCTCCAAATGTTGTGAACATGATGAGGGTGTTTCTATAGTAGATACTTTTGAACTTTTGGGTTTATTGCCTTCAAATGTTGTGAACATGATGAGGGTGTTTCTATAGTAGATACTTTTGAACGTTTTGGTTTATTGTCTTCACATATTGTGAACATGATGAGGGTGTTTCTGTAGTAGATACTTTTGAACGTTTGGGTTTATTGCCTTCAAATGTTGTGAACATGATGAGGGTGTTTCTATAGTAGATACTTTTGAGCATTTTGGTTTATTGCCTTCAAATGTTGTGAACATGATGAGGGTGTTTCTATAGTAGATACTTTTGAACGTTTGGGTTTATTGCCTTCAAATGTTGTGAACATGATGAGGGTGTTTCTATAGTAGATACTTTTGAACGTTTGGGTTTATTGCCTTCAAATGTTGGGAACATGATGAGGGTGTTTCTGTAGTAAATACTTTTGAACGTTTGGGTGTATTGCCTTCAAATGTTGTGAACATGATGAGGGTCTTTCTATCGTAGATACTGTTGAACGTTTGGGTTTATTGCCTTCAAATGTTGTGAACATGATGAGGGTGTTTCTATAGTAGATACATTTGAACGTTTTGGTTTATTGCCTTCAAATGTTGTGAACATGATGAGGGTGTTTCTATAGTAGATACTTTTGAGCATTTTGGTTTATTGCCTTCAAATGTTGTGAACATGATGAGGGTGTTTCTATAGTAGATACTTTTGAACGTTTTGGTTTATTGCCTTCAAATTTGCTAATGCAATCTGAGGACGAACTTTTGGGATTGGTTTACGTAACATCGCTGTGATAGCTGGAATGCACTATCGTTTAGATTATACTTTTTTTCGTACGTTTTGGGAGTAATATGAGGGAATTATTAAACAAAATAGGAAAGAACAAAGGAGTAGATCTTCACTAGTGACTAGCCTACATGAAAGAATGACTCCTGACCTTAAGTAGAGAGTATTTACAGATCAGGCAGAACGGCAAACGAGGCTCTTGTATTTTCACACTTCACGTTATAATAAGTAAATATTTGGCCGATTTGAACGGCTGTTTCTGCTTTACACTGCAGATGTTTCGCCCAACTTTAATTTGGTATTGTTAGTGGCATATATCAAAGTGAGATGAAAATATAACAAGTAAGCCGATTAGTACAGTAGTAGAAACCCTTTACATAATTTACAAATTTTTAAGTAAATATGAATAATTACAAAGATTAATAGGCCTACCAATAACAAATAAAATTAGGAATTACAGTAAAGTTCGTATAACTATAAAAACTCAGCAGTATGAATAAATAATATAACTGTAAAACGGTATGTTATGAAGAAACTCGTCTAATAAATATCATGATAAAAGCTAGGATAGTTCTTCATCGATATACAAGTTCCGTTAAGAGTGTAACATAGTGACTGAATCACGAAATCGATCCGAATAGGCTCACCGACTCGATAAATTAAATCGCTTTTTTCTATTCAAATTACTTGGATAGTGCATCCCTATTATTTCAGTAGCATCCGTAAGGTTAGCCATACAGCAAAACAGCGCGGTCGGTCTTTTGATTATATCCAGCTACATATTTGTATTGTGCACAATGTATTATACAAAAATGAAGTTCGTTTCCCCCACGCACAGGACACACGGCTCCACAATCATATGTAGAATCTCATACCTCCAGGAATAGTGTCTACCGTGTCCTTAAATACAGAGGATCACTAACTCTCATTGTAACACGACAGGCTAGGGTCTGTAAAAAAATTGCAAAAGTTCTTAGAGAGGGTGATTAATACAGTTATGTGTAATAGAAAATGTTATACACAAAAAATGTATAATGTATAATTATTCTTCTTTTCAGAGACTTTAAATAAATTGAGTTCTACACGATTTTAACTTGAATTTAAAACATTACTCTTTAAAAATTGTTTACTTTAATCAATTTGATTATAAATTTAACAAAAATGTCCTTCTTCACAAAATATTGTAGAAACCATTTTGCAAAATGAAAAACATTAGCTTTACTGTGTTTACAAGTAGCATATGAATTATCTTCAAACTACAGTTTCTTAATAATGTTCACTAATTTAAAGTCGTTACAATTGATACAATGTCTTTAAAAGATTTTAAAGTATCTCTGGAATGTTCTTTTATAAAATATGAATTAAATAATTAATTTTGCACTTTTCTGGTGTTGAAGACTCAGGATGGCACATGATGAAGTCTTTGACGACAACGCCCCGTCCTTCGTTATTGAGATGCCCTCGCCTCTGTCTACGCGGCCCGACTGTCAGAAAATCTCTCGCGGTTATGCCGGTTCCGTGTTGGCTTGACGAAGTTATTCACGACCTTCATGTTCAATGACTCAGTCGATACTGACTTACAAGTACCATTATGCATGACAGATGCTGTATAGTATAATATGACATAATGACGCAATGCAGAAAATGAGTATTGATATCCGATCGGAAAATAAGAATATGAAATTATCTCGAACCGAACATTTTTTTCTACGTCTTCTAACATTTATATCTGATTACAAAACTGACTAGCTTTCGGTTTCGAGTCAAATTCGTATCGCATGGTTCGAATTACAAATTAACTCGTATCCAGTTGAATTCATAAGTAGGATTAATAATACATTAGCTGATTGACGTTTAAATTATTTGTCAATACTGCTCTTTACTATTCTGCACGCTGAGAGATGTTAACAAATATTAATTGGGATAATTAATGTTAACACCATATTCAAGTTAGGATAAAATCCCAATTTAGTCTGATATCCGGCATGGATTTTTACAATTTTTGTTCATTTTATGGGCCCTGGTGTACTTAAAAATTTTAATCTCCAAATCTGAATGCTATATTCACATTTTTATTAAAATTCTGTTTAATTTGATACCCGTCACAAATTATTGCGATTTATTCAACCTTTCGGTACACTTTTTGGGCCTACTTTTTAAAATTTCCAAACCTAAACATTATATTCAGATTGTGATTAAAATTCTCTTTTGATAGCCCACATGGATTTTGCAATTTTTTCAAAATTTCGGTACACTTTTTGCTGCTGGTAGCCTAAAATTTTGAAATATCAAGAACTGAACGACATATGGTAGTAAAATTCTCTTTAATTTGATACCCCATGTGGATTTTTGCACTTTAAAAGTCTTTTCCTTCTGTTCCTCTACTTTAGGGTGGAGGATCTCACACGAGTGCCAAGTTTTGGAAAATTGGTTGAAGTATTCAAAAGTTATCGTGAATCATAACCCAAACAGATAGACAGACAAACAACAAACAGTTAAAACTAAGATCTCGCCTCCCTTGTTCAATCAGATCTCTTTTATCAGATAATTGTCTTGTCACATTACTATATATATTGCAACAATACATATATTTGCATATTTACCCAGGGCGGTATGTTTGTAAATATTTAGCATAGAAAAATATATGATGAACATTTTAACAATATTATGCAGGATAAGAATTGTCAGAAAGCGTACACCTGCCCCCGCGAGTGAATATAGCGCTTGTGTGTTTGTGTGTGTGAACGCAAGCTACGACAAGCAAAGATGGGGTGATGCGTACGTCTGTAATCAGGTTTTACCCTGATAAAAATAAACTCATTAATACGTTTAAACCTGCGAACAAAGACTTACCCCAATTATAAAAACACCATTACATTAAGGAATTTTTAACGAATATAGTGATGTAAAAGTATTGCAGAAATTTGCAATAATAAAGACGCCAGGTAATTTAATATTAATTACTAGTGTAATTAAATAGTAATTAATAAGATTGTTATATGTGAGTGACCAGGAAAAAATTACGCAAACGATGATATCGCTCAGAGACTCAAGATATCTTCACACAACGTCACGCTGCTGGTCTGCCGATTGATCAGGACATCTTTACCACACACACCAAAACTTATGGAGAAACTCTGGACCGTCACAAACAACAAACCGTAGAGACAGAAAACACAGCATCAGCATCATCATCATCATCATCAGATTCTCAGGATTCAGGGCACACACACACACAAAAGCAACGGTAACTTCGGCAGTACGCAGGTGATGAAAAAACAATTATATTTTTGTTTGTGAAAAGAACTCTCAAAAGAAACTTATATATGAACAGTGTAATAAAATTAATTTAAATGTTGTATAGTGATGATAAGAGATGGTGAAGTATGAGACTCCGATGTAATCAAGCCCCACTGTTTGGGCTAGCCAATTTGTAATAAAATAAATGATTGATGTGTGTATGTTCTTAAATTGGTGTGTTTATATTGGTGTGGCTCTCGACGTCTTACTGGCCTGAAACACTTCCTTAAGTTTCCCAGCTGGTCGAGTCTCAATGGTAGCAAGACCGGTCGAGTAGCGTAATGTTGATGAAGAAATATATGTTCAGCTTCACCGAAAGTTTCAAAACAAAAATTATTGTTTTGAAGAAAATTTTAAAAAAAATTATGTTTATAAAAAAAAATAATTAAAAAAATTTTTAATTTTATTAATTAATTAATTATAATCAATTAATTAATATAGGGCTGTGAAGTTTTAAAAAGTGTAATGCTCTTCTGAAAATTTTTATTAAAGTTTTGGTATATTTTAAATAAACTATCACCACTCATAAGATTGTCTTCAAACCAATCGATACTTGTTTACCTTTTTATTTTTTAGGTTATCTTCACTTATAGGTGGTAAAGTCCTTATAGATTATTAATTAGAATTATATTAGTGATAATTAGTAATATTTATGAAATAAAGAACTATTTAGTGTTGAAGAAAATTAATGTTTATTTAATTAATAGCAATATTGACTCTTATCGATTATAATATCGATTCTCAGGATATCGAAAAAGTTACAAATTATATTATATAAAAATCATACAGGGTTCTTTAAACAGCCAATTATTATCAAAGTCAGAGAAATCGGGCCAATATTTAAAAAGTATAACGTTACAACAAATTAATAATTATTACTAAATACAGACATTGAATAATAATTTGAAAATAATATAATTGTTTTCACCAACAGCTGATATGTGAGCACGGAGAAGGCACTGGGATTGTCAAAGAAAGATGGCTGCCGTCAAGTTGATCAAAATGTCGCTCGTTCCTGCTGCGTTCCAAATAATGTATTTTCTGGCAGTATTCCTGTTCTGGTGTCTGCAAATCTCTCGTTAAATGTTGTGTAGTGACTGGTGTAATGTTTCTGGGTTGTATTTAGTATATCCGTGTAATTATAAGTTCAATCACTTTTCCCGATACCGACACTAATACTTGGTTAATGTGTTATACAGTTTTCTGGTGTTTTGTGGTGTTTTTCGGAGTAGAAATGTATTGTTTAGTGTTAATAAGTGTTTCTTGATTGTTTTTGTCACAATGTGAGAGTTCTAGATGTATTTTATAGATCACTCGCGATTTCACAATATCGTACTATTCGCCGCTCAACTTCACCGTTGTAAGATAGGTTAGATCGTCACAAAACTCTCGTCATGTTAATCGTTCGAATACCAATAATCAACTAACTGTTTCCTTCAGTTTCAATTAAACTCTTAGCCCATATAATATTATCCTTAACATTGTTCAAATATATTTCCACATCCTGTGCACACTTTAATATTTCACTATATAATTGCCTAAACTTTGATTATTTGTCAATTTTATTCACTAGATGTTATTTAAATTAATCTTTCAGTTCATTCAGCTTATTTTCAGATTAAATAATGCCGTTTTATAGTGTTTTCTGTCCAAAATTAGTAATTTTACTTTCATTTTTGTTATTCTCTGAAAAGTCAAAACATCAAAATTTACTTCCTGTCATTATATAAAATTCATCCATTTTATCCGTTATATTTAATATTAATAATCCTATATTGTATTAAAAGGTTTATATTCCCTGATTTTCTGGTAATTAATTGAATTAGTTGTATTCTGAAACATTATTCTGGAACATATGACTCCCATGTCTAAATTTCTGAGTTTAGTCATTTTCATTTTATTTATAATTCTGAATATAATTTATTAAAATCTTTCTAAATGGTATGTGCAATTATATGGCTTGATCTCAAGTTTATTTTGTCTAAACCCCTTTTGTTTATTTGCATTTAAATGAGCAATTTCTCTGTTTTGATGAAGTTTGGTTTCCATTCTTTTGGCCTATGATTTTTTAACAATTTTTCTTACAAAATATTTTACAAACAATATATGATGTGTGACACCCTCTCTGACTTTTACATATAGTATTATAAATTAAACATGTTTTCAAATTACACAATAACAATTAGTATTGGTTATAATACAAATAATAGTTAAACAAATAAAGAATATTTTTTTAAAATAAATGGTTGTCATCAAGTCAGACATTTTACAACAAAATCCTTATTTCTAACATGGAAATATGGTTTACAAAAAAGGTTTTTTACTAACTAACATCTTAATTACTCTCTACTATTTACAAGTAGTAACTATTTTTATAGTTCTGATGTTAGTTGTATCAGACCCAAACAAATGGCCTTATATCTAAAACATTTTTAAACATTCTTATACTATATACATAAAAACCTTATATTTATATTCTTATTTCTAACTATTATTATAAGTAGGATTCTACAGTTTTTATACCGTCTTTTACACATTGTCTTTGGGGAATTGTACCCTGTCATTAATAAATAAATAGTATGAATTGTTCGAAAAGTATTATGAAATCTGTTTTTCTTTTTTCATATAAAACAAAATGTTATTTTGAACAGATTTATGTCTTATAAACAACATATTGTCACAGTACACATTTCAAGTCATTGAAAATTGCATATTTCATTGCATTCAATGTTTGTGATTGCCAAGAATGAAGCACAAGGTTCATTTTTTATAATACCCAAAACTATCACTGGTTCACTTTGCACTTATATATTATGTTAATGCTAAATGGTCGTATAGTCTTATTAACATAATAAATTGGTTAGCGTTTTTTCAATGGAGATTTGTTCCATGGGTACTATATTATTGTTTCATCTTAGTTCACAGGCAACTTTTACTTTATACACTTCTCTCTCTTAAATTTATATACATGTGGTTTTCATTTCGTTATACTTTTATTTTTAAATATTTATTTTGGGGATATAGGGATTTGGGTGTCTTTTATAAGAGCATGACATCTTCTTCAGGATGCTGCCTTCTTCTTCTTTCATCAGTCTTCTTTTCTCCTGCCTTCTGGGACTGGTATCTTCTCCATCTTCTTCTTGATGCCATCAGGTTTCTTGGAATCTTCTCCATCTTCTTCTTTATTTCAGAAATACACCACCTGTGTTGTTTGATCTTGGCTTATTTTAGGGTTTCTATTCTATTTATTCTTCCTCGTTGTGGGTTTGGTCATATTCAGTACTGCTTTGTTATTTACTTTTTTACCTTCCTGGGTTATACCTTGAAAACCTTTGGTTATGAGACTGGTCTTGGATGACTCATCACTAGTAACTCCTTTTATTTGAACTTGTATTTTCTTTATAATAATGATTTCTTTCCACAGTTGCTATGAATTAATCTATTTATATTAAACTTAATGCTTTCTTCCAAATTTAAACATTATAACTTCATTATTCTAATGATCAATTGCCATTCAATATTATGCATACATCTGTCACGTTACAACAGTAAAGACTTAAAGTTTTAAATTTAAATAGTAGTTAAATAAAATAATTTAATTTAACAAGAAAATTTAAAAATACTAATCTTCTGTTATATATTAAAATTTGGGTGTGTCAATAGAAATAAATAATAGGTTGGAAGTAAATGTTATATTTTCTATTTTGCTTATAGCAACAATTAGTTTTATTCTTGAGTTTTAATATTATTTTTTGTTTGTAAATGAGTTGCTATTATTATTTAGAATTTGAGTCAAAGTCAGACACACTGAAATAAAAAGTATCTAGATAATTTGTTTAACATGTCTGTTTAGCTAGTAAGATTATATGGTTGTTTATTTTATATGTCATGAACAGCATAGAAGGTTACATTGTATCTGTGTAAACTTATAAAAGAAAATATTTTTATTTATCTAAGATTCGAATTTTTTAATATTTGCATAATTTCTAGTAATATTAACAAATAATTATTTTGAAACGGTTTTAATTAATTATGTCATGTCAACAACATCTCACTTCTCTTTGAAAATTATTTTATTATTGTGCAACTACATATACTTGACGGAACGAGAATAAAAAAAAATCTTGCGACCTGGCCGGTGTAATACACTTCGTAGTTGCGTTGAGTATATGGTAATGTATTTGTGTAAATTTTTGAAATACTTGTAACGTTGCAATATATACGTTTTGTGAGTAATATGACACACATATGAGTCACAAAACACACACACACACGTACACAGTTACGTAGACACTACTATAAAATACACGAAAAACCAAACTAGAAACAATCACTTCAACAAGTCTTCACGTATGTAATTACTCATTACGCGCACTACAAAATACAGAACAGACCCTAACAACATTAAGTTTATTGGACCCAAGTTAAAAGAGAAGAAGACGTTCTGATCTTCAGTTGCTTCTCTTCAATACTATCTTATCTATTTCATTCTTTATCCATCTGTTTTCTGCTTGGACTATGCTTTTGTCCGTTAAGGATTCCATACTAGAGAGAACTTTACATTATGAAACTTAGAGGATTAAAAGCTCTATACAGTCCAAGCCCTAAAGACATTAAGCTTATTGAACTCAAATTAAAAGAGTCAGAAGTCATCTCATCTACAGTCGCTTTTCTTCAGTATCATCTAGTATCATATTCTTCGTCATTTGTTTTCCGTTTGGAGTTTCCTTTTCACTTTTAACAATTATATAGGGCCTATTACAGAGAGCTCTACAAACATTTTTTCTCTGCTCCTGCTGTCTCGATTTGTTTCATCTTATTCATTTTTCCACTTTAATTGTAAAATAGTTGCGAGAAACGTCTCTGAATTCATTCTTTCTCATGAAGTGTTTCATTTATTGTATAGTGCTTTGACTTTGTTTCCCAGTTCTCTAATTATTCTCTTCTCAACAAAAGCAAACACACACACACACACACACACACACACACACACACACACACACACACACACAATGCAATAAGACAGAGACAAATTGCACATTTGGTTCTGTGCTTTCGGATTTTTCTGTACTATCGAATTTTGAAATACAAAGTAGTGAGCAGAAAGTCATTGGAGAGAATATTCTTTCTTACTATTTTAAGTTTGTTTTCTGAACTCACACTCACAGTTCTCTTACATACGTTGATATTTCACTTTATATACTGATACACGTAATTTCCCTAAAAGACTACATTCTTCAGACACCTTTGTCCGTTAAATTCTGGTGTCACGTAATTGCCAAATTCGTAACTGCTTCCTTAAATTACTCTGGTAGTCAACAAAGAGAATGCATTAATTTTCAGTAGCATAAATGACTGAAAAAAGAGATTTTTCATGTTTTGATAAGCAATACTACGTAACAGAAAACTTGTATGTTAAGATTTATATAGCCTACTTATTATATCTATGTATGATAGAGTGTACAATTCGGTGCTACACTTGTAATATCTAAACGTCTATTCATACAATTCTTGTCTATACAGAAGTAGTCGGTGGGAAACAGCCGAACAAAGTAAACACATCCTACTAGCTGACTAGGAAGCCCCCCCCTCCCACACACACACACACACACAGTGCGCGTAGTCAGTTAATTTCAGCAAGACGTACGGCCGTAACTCAAGTCATACGTACCTTCGTTATCTAGGAGGCTGTAAACTGTCAGAGAACAGTCCCAAAAGTGAAATGTTAAACGCCAAGACATCATTAGACGGGAGGATGCGTCGACGCCCAGCGCTGCCGGCGTCGTTTGTGCTTGTTACAGGACAAGACGTCTCGTGTTGCAATATGATTGGCGGCTGGCCCTTTACGTCTGGTTTCACTTCTTATGTCTGATGTGTTGTCTACCTGTAATTGTATGCCCAATATTAATTGCATATCATGCTAGAACTAATTCTTACACTGTTATTACGTACGTACTAGCAATATTACATGTTTTGATATAAACAATACTATATAATAATTTACTGTGCAAATATTAGAATAGATATAATAATTATGTCAATTTCTGATATGGTATAGGATAAATAATGATGTGGCCTTTACAGACCATTTTGAAGATATGGAAAGGACACTTTGAGACGTGGTGTTGAAGAAGCTAGTGTAACTCATGGATGAATGAGGCAAACAGTGGTAAAGTGATTAAGAATTTGCAAGAGAAAAATAAATTATGCAAGAGAAGAAACCCTTATCAGGAGGATATGTGGTTGACTGGCTGGGCAACTTGATTACGGCGTTAGAAGGAATGGTTGGTGGGAACTGTAGGTCAAGAGGTTGTGGGTTCAAATGGTTGTAACTATACGTACATATGCATGTAATGTTCATTCTTATTTGTTAATACTTAGAGATATATCTCTGTATTATGTATACTTGTTAAATCTCTATATATTACGTTAGCATTACTTCTCTAATGGAATAAATATGAAGTTTGTCTACAAATATCTAACGTTGAATATTTATAAACATAAATAATAAAATTGTATATATTAGCATGCAAAATCTTCTTCATCTTTTCCTTATTATTTTTATTATTACTATTATGTTTACGCGCGTGTATAGATGTATAAGTGTATACACGTACGTGGTGCTTACGCAACACGTGTATACGAGTGTATACACGTACACTGTACGTCTAAATATAGACCTATAACAGAAATAGATACTTATACACTTACTGTATATAGTATGTGCGCGCTTGTGTGTGTGTGTGTGTGTTTGTGTTCCTAAAGACCTACATTATATTCTGGTGTAGAAATTTATATTCAAATTTAAAAGATTCAAGGGTACAAAAATGATCGTCTTTTTACTCAAGGCTTACCCAGCTTTCGTCGTCCTCTTGTCAAACGTTTCTCGTTTTCCCGTAAGTTTATACACATTGGAAGAAACAATCGATTTAGGCCTAACCGTTTAGGAACATTAGTTCTTATATAGGCCTAATATGTATCAGAAGTTTAAAAAGCGTAGTATTTTTAAAGATAAGGTTAGACTACTGGAAAAACATGATTATAGAGAAAATCGGTCGTATGTACAAACACTATGTACAATGATCAGCTACTGTTGTTTTGTTTCAAGGGCAAATACTGTTACACTGGTTCAGCACTGACCACGGAGACGCTTGGGGCCGGCGGTAACGGTTCTGAAGCTGTCAGAAATGCATACCACGGACCACTCGCCGCTTCCGTTGTCCTCAAGTCTACGTTGCCCTTTCTCTGGCATCCCAACACGGACACCACCATTAATTTGTATTGTGTGGATATGCTTAAATAAACTAACAGTTTTATACCTTCTTGTAGGTCTGTTGACCATCACAACGCTAAAGCTAAATTTTAACTAAAGCGCGTGTGGTCTGCTACAAAGATGTGTTTACTTTGTTCGTCCGTTTCCCACCGACTAATTTTGTACAGACAAGAATTGTATGTATAGACGTGTAGTACCATATACATACATACATGAATATAATGGGCCTAAGTATACAACCATATACATAATACGTACATACATACGTATGTAATAATACACATAATAAGTATATATTAACATACAAGTTATCAGTCACGTAGTAATGATTATCAAAGCAGACTGCAGAGCTGTCAACGCTACACACTTTTTACATAGTTACTGAGTATCAAAGAAGTTTGATTCGTATTAAAACAGACAATTTTTGTGATAACAGGAAACACGTGTTTTCCTAAACAGAGGGATATCGCATATCGTCGTTTAGTGTACCCAATCAGTTTATCAACTTACAAAAAAAAAGAAGAAAATTCAATCAACCTAAGGAAACCCAGTAAAAAATGTTTATAAGAAGTATTAGTGCAACCCAAGGAAGATAGGATACCGTAGTAATGGCAAGCCGTCTAATTGTTATCAAGCCCGAAGCTGTTACCCGGGAAACCAGGACCGGAGCAAACAAATACATGGAATCGTGTGTTGAACAAATTGGGAACTGACAACGGGAAAAATGAGCAGAACAGCATCCCTCTGAAATAAAATACAACATAAAGAATACTTAGAAATTTCCTTCTTCTTAAGTGTAATATTGTGCTCACTGATCATATACTGAATTGCATGCCATTGTACGTTAAGGTATATAATCTTTTGCGGTTGGTCAATTATTTTCTTTTTTTATACTTAATGTGCATAGAGATACTATGACGTTTTTGTTCCGACAATGTTAGTGTCAAACCAACACCACCGCATTTTCCTGTTGCTCGAGACTGATTCCAGACTCAACACACTTACTTTTTTCAGGATTTTAATTCTAATCGAATTACGACCAGTTACGTACCCTAAATAAAGAGGATATGGTAAAAAATGACACCTTATATTTTAATTTTATACTTTTTTCAAAATGTTAATTCAAGAAAATTAAACATTATTAAATGTTAATTCGTAATACATAACGTTTCCCAAACGTGAGGTTGGCCACAATTCCTAGCAAACTCAGTGGTTGCACCAACATTCTTTCAAGCATGCAATACACCGTACTCACAGAATGCAAAATACAAATATTGTAATATGTCGTATTAACAATACTGTTAACAAAAAGTAGTAATGGATTCTATTATTATGAATAATGTGAATTATTGGTAAGTAATTTCTACTGAATGGAGTAACCAAGTTTTCAATTTCTATTTATTCGTTTCTGTTATTTGCTCCTCCTGCTTCTGTTCATCTCTTCTTCTCTTTATTATTGTTATTATTATTATTATTATTATTATCGTCGTACTACTTCCTGAGGTATTACTTATTATTACTCTTTTAGTATTATTAACACTATCATTACGAGTATTATTTAAATCATTAAATTTGATTAATAGCCTAAGAATTTGGTGAGCTGGAAAAGAAAACGTCTTAAAGACTTCGTCCACTAACCCTGTGACATGATACAAGTGTTTCTCGAATAGAAACTTGTTAAAAATATTTCACCAACAACCTGCCAAGACCACCGGAAAAATTTTGGAACCCTTATTTTCAGACGACTCTATTAATCACTAACTAAATTCGAAAAGCAATCCAGATATAAACAGCTGTTTTGCTACTAAGAATATCAGATTCATAATATGAACGGCTGATGTTAGTAAATGTTTGAAGAGTCATGTCCAGAAGACTGGATATGATGCAGTTACTGGATTCGCCAGCAAATAAAGTTTCTATTATAGAAATAACGATATTACTTTTCTTAATTTTACAACTACTTAATTTTAATAATAAAGTTTTATTACACAACTTTACTTTTTCACTCAGCTAACGAAAGATCTGCAGGCCAAGAAAGCGATGGGCATCGGAAAAGGCGCATTTACCCAATTCATGACAGGATGACGTTGATGTTGATTATGATGATGATGATGATGATGATGACTTTTCTCCATATACCGTACACAACTCTGTCAATTTTAATAACAAACGTAATTAATTCTGAGCAAATTATAACTATTAACAGGTGGTTAGAAAATAACATTAACAACTTGGAATCGAGCCCGTGGTACAAATCATGCATTCCTTACCTCTGAACCACAAGAGGAACTCGTCTCTGCTTTACGGTAGTATTCAACAACATTAGTTAACTCTTTGACAAGCGTGGAAATATGTCGCCACTAAATTATAAGAGTTCTATTCAATCGTGACATGCCGGTGTTTTACATATATCCCCCTGTTGAAAACATACGTGCACGAACCGTACATATGAATCCAAGTCCATAACGTTGAACTGTGTGTTTTAATAAGACACGATTAAAGCAATTTAGCGACCAGCATGGAGCTAATAGAGCGCAAGTGCCCGCATGTCCAGAGCTCGCGAAATGACCAGCACGTGACTGTGGCGCTCTGCTCTCGACTTAGCGAAATTGACCCCCTTCACTCACTGCAAACCGAAAACACACTAAGCTCTGCCAATAAAGATTTAATTTCACTCGATTTAAATTAATTAACATCATATACCAGCACTCTGTGTGTGTGTGTGTGTGTGTGTGTGTGTGTGTGTGTGTGTGTGTGTGTGTGTGTGTGTGTGTGTGTGTGTGTGTGTGTGTGTGTGTGTGTGTGTGTGTGTGTGTGTGTGTGTGTGTGTGTGTGTGTGTGTGTGTGTCTCCACGTGTACTCGTGGATCAATGCACACGAGCACTAGCTACGAGTAGTAACTTCACTTTGTTGAAATAATTATTTGTTTACGAATAATTTACTCGACTAATTTTTTAGGCTATCGGACACTTTACTTTTTGAGGTTTTATGCAAGTGTTTCACAGTAATTTTTGCAAATTCTCAGCTTTCCACTTAAAAATAGAAAATTCATTAATTTTTATACGATTACAGTACATTTTTGATGACTGTTACATTGATTCATATTTTTAATATTTCCTAACGTTTCACCAATGGGGTGGGGCATAGTTAATGACGGAATGTAGGCAAAAGCTGTAGTAACTGTCACTATACAGTTGCCCTCCCCCGAAACACGCAGAGAAAAACTGACATATTGTAGCTTTACTGTGTTACAGTGTATTGCGATTTAACCGGTATTTACTTCGATTTCAGAATGACAAGAGTTTACCGTAATAGGCCTTATCGCTTGGTTACATATGTTTCTCTCTTAAATGTAGTCTAGACTTATTACGTCGACCATAATATAAAGTCTATGTACTTACGTGAAGTCGGCACTGACAAGCAATCAGCAACTTTGTTCTCGTTACAGGATCAATGAAGTCCAACTTTTATTGTAAATATTAAATTATAATTGATTGTCTTCGAACATTTTTTGAACTTTAATTTTACAAATGATATCACAATACTAAACAAATGTTCACATTACTACCTTTACCAGACAGCATCGTACACATATTTGGCTAGATAGACGTAGTATTTATAAAAATTCTTTTTACAAAATTAAATTAAATCTTCCCGTTTAGGCAGTTGACGTTAAGCACTCGACATTCGTGAAATATCTAAGCCTGCTGTTCATTTCACCTCAGCCACCACTGGTAATACAATATTACGGGAGCTCGGCAAACGGGTAATGTCCGCCCGAAGCTTGATATCCGAGTACGCCGTACTAATGCTAGGGCAATCATACGTTTGACATATTTATGCCACGGCTGTCTCTCTCTACATTCTGTGCGCCTGCAGGCCGATTCTCATTTTGCACTCTCGTACCAACTCCCTGTTGTAATTAAAAATAGCGTTGCCCACTGGACTCATTAGGAACATAAGTTTGCATCAGAGCTGCTCCCGACTGACCATTACCCTATCTCGACGCTGTCCACCGCATCCGTTACTGCGAAATTTTGCTAAGATCATTTCGGCAGTGGCTGGACATTCAAAAGCCCCCCCCCCCCCCCAGCCACCTACACCTAACCACGGCGCAAACGATACTCATTACAAATAAACGAGACACGAGCGCGCACTCACACGGACGAGTTTAATTTAGTCCTGTGCAGAGGAATACAAATTTAATGAAATTTTTCTGTGCAGCGCAGCTTAAGTGTTTTGCTTCAGCTTTGTAAAACGTAGAATGCAAGGAAATATTTCAAAAAGTTGCAGATTTGTTCTCTTCATTAGTTCAGAGTGACAACAATTACTTTTCAGCTGTCTATCATGTGTCCTTTATTTACGTCTTATTAAAAAAAACAACACCAGCGAGATGCGACATATGGAATTATTTCAGTTCCTGCTCCTAGCCTCCAGATCACAGCCTAAATTAATTTAAAAGAGGCTGTAATTAATTTTTTTTTGTGATTAAAAAATTAATTTAAGACATTAAAATTTAACTTACTTTCTAGAGTCCAATTTGTCAAATTTACGTCGATGAAGAGTAATCGACAAATTATCATCCTCATTTCATCACCAATAGCAATATTATTATCGATTTCCTTTGTGCATAACGTATCCCAAATATAAATAATTGGTAACCTATACAAAAGTAATTTTTTCTAATTGTACATTGACATAAACGTAGCTGAAGGTTGTAGTATTTCCAACAGTTTTCTATAGATCAGAAACTTAGGACAGTAAAAGACCTATCTAAGTAAGTTTCAAATGAGATCTAAAGTAACATTTCTAAAATATGTTAAGGAGCAACTGAAACGACTGTGTTTGAATGAACATTTTAACTACAAGTAATATTAGACTTGCGATAACAATCAGTGAATACGGAAGAAATTGAAACCTATATATAGAAAATTAAATTATGGAATATGGCATAGTAAACAGACAATAGGTAGGCTATCATAACCAATTGTAAGAGTTTTACGATGATGATGACGGCGACTATGATGAAATTGTGTACTGAAAAGCTGTAATTTAATAACATTTTTTGGTCATTTTTATTTTATTATTTATTATTATTATTTCTTTTAAGCAAGATTTCAAATATCTTCTTTTTGTGCTACATTATTTATATAGTCTAATAATTACAACGTGAGTAACGTGTCCCACTGTCGTTAAACTGTTTGTTGATCATTTTATGTTGTTATTTTCAACGCTGCTAACGTGGTAAGATTCTGATTCTTGAATGTCTGAATTCACTTTCCTAATGAGTCACACATCTTTTGTACGTGTCTCCTGTTCTGTGAAACGAATTTTTGCACAATAGCAAGTACTTTATGTTGGTGTACTTGTGGAAAAGCAAACTATCAGATAATTTTTTAAATCCAACTTGGAGGGGGACTGTAGGCTTCTAACTTTAATATGTGGTAATCCATTATAAAACCTATGTCTTATTTGATTTACATATTTGACCTAAAGGTTACAGCTTGTCGATGTCAATAATCTCTTCTCATTTCAGCAATAGCCTAACTATCGTATCTTCCAAAGAAGTAAGTCACCTCCTGGAAATCGAATCCTCATTGTCTTGCACACGAGGGGAGAACGTTAGCCATTAGTCAAAGGAAAGAGGCTCCCCCTCGAAAATCACTCGTAGCTGTATGAAATTACAAAGGCCTATCCTAATAAACGGCACAAAACAATATTAATTTTTTTGTTGATTTAACGTTTTGTCGCAAACACATCAAATTTTTAAGCCAAATAAATGTATATTTTACTGTGCTTTAATGACAATATGTTCGCTTGTTAATTTATATCTTAGATTCGCCTCCTACAATATGAATAATAAGCAGATAAGCATATTCTTAACATATTCCACCGCTGTACGATTGCGGCACGTGTTAACAAGTCACACTGCCGTTTGGCTAGTACACAGTAAACCGGCTTTCTTTGGACGTATCCCGATGACAAGGGATACCGGGTCTTGAATGTTTTGCCAGCTAATAAAGCCCGGATTACAGGGGCAGCGGTACTCATCAACACTTTCTATGCAAATCCGCGTGGTGGCTGAAATTATCGAGTAGGGGGCGAACCCTGGTCCAATCCTTTCCGTGTCATTTGGAAACAATGGCAACGGTTCTCGGATAACTCACTGCTGCCAGTCAGCGTCATTCCATATGTCTTACTTAACTTCCTGCCTGTTCTGTCTTTAGCTGACATTCATCTCTCAAAGTAATAAAATATACATTCGAGATTAAACTGTGTGTATACGTATGTACACAAAATTCATACGTATAAATACACACGCGCGCGCGCATATGTTATATATATATATATATATATATTGTACTGCTGTTAAAATGCACACAGTACATAATAGGGAGGTAATTAATTTTAAAAGAGAAAGTATGCAGATTTTGTATTGAATGTAACATATGTTTTAAAATGTAAACAAAAACAATTGGGACTATCGACTCGCCCAGTCAACATAGAGGTCGATTCTTATATGATATAAAACAATATTCAGTTATATGTTATGAAAAGAATATATGAAATTGGAATGAGTGTTATAAGAAGAGTAAAGAGTAATAAAATTATAATTTAATAAATAACAAATAGAATTACGAATATTAGAGGTAAAATAAAGATGTTTAATAAGAAATAGAAAAATTATATATGTTTTAATAGGTATATGATAAACAGATGTAAAGAAATTAGGGAATTATCAAAGTGGCAATTTTGTAAATTGTTAAAAAATTGTATTGTATAGTGATGAAGGAAATGTTTATTAGTCTTCAAATATATTTAATAAGAGTTACATCAGGAGTCTAATTTTATTTTCAATAAGAGTAACGTGAAGAGTCTAATTTTATATCGAATAGTAACAGCATAAAGAGTCTAAAATTATATCTATTAAAAGTAGCTTGAGCCTAAATTCATAAAATAACATTTGTACATCATCCAGTTTAATGTAATAGGTAAAAGAAAATAAAGTAAAGGAGTTTAATTTGTGATCCCAGAGTTTGATTATAATATTTAATAAATAAATACTATTACGAGAAATATAACAATATCCTTAATAGAACGACGATAGAAGAGGGAAATCCTGGACTGAAGAAGAGTTTAAGTGGCCATAAAGGATAATTAAGTGTTCCGAGGAGACATCTGTGTTGCAGTCGTCCTGGAGAGCGGCATTCAGCGGTGAGATCAATAAGAAATTTGTGTGAAGGAACAGCTCGCCAAGCCTAATATTGCTTTTGAAAAAAGGTAAACAACAACCAGAAGTGAACCCATGGCAGCTGGAAGAATTCAGAGTCGGTCAAGTTACATTAGTCTGGTATTTATTTTTTACATGGTTAATTCTCAAAATACTACATATTAACTGAATTTGGTTTGGTTTAAAGAAAAGAAAATATTAGATACAATCGTAAATACGATCAAACAGCTTAATAATCGTTAACCCTGAGAGAAAGAGTTTCTTTACATGTACTGGTAAACAAAAAAACATAATAACAGTAGGTACATTTCTTAATTATATTGTACTAAACATAATTACCATACTCATAAAAAATAACAGTACATTAAATGGCTGATCCAAAGTGGAGCAGATCTTAATTACAATACCTGTAATTAATTACAGTACATAAATGACGCAACCAACGTGGTGCATATAATAAATATTATTATATCAGAAAGTAATTACAACACAATATATATATATATATATATATATCGATGTATAAGGGTCGCATAGAATAAGCAGTCGAGATAGATGTAATAGGAATGAAATAAATTATTAATGACGCTATTAATTCTTTTAGACAATCTACTGTGCCTTTAATACAGTTTACAAACTGTATTACCTTCGTAACAGAAACTAAAATTTAGTTATTATACAACGACATAAATTGCTACTTAAAGAGTTCTTCATGTCTTATCTAAACTATAAAGTTTTTACTGATGTAACTTGTATTAAGAGTCTTCCTTTTAAATAAGTTTTTATAAGAGTATATAAAGTAATACAAATTCACTTCCCTGGTAACGTCGTTTGCCGATCCTTCAGACGACGGATTGATATTATCTGGATGAATAAATAAATAAAAAATAAACCTCTGCTCAATAGTCCATAAAGGACCAAGGCATACCGCACAGCTTTTGTGTTTAGTGAGACGGTTGCATGGCTAGTACAACGCGTCGCCAGCCGCTAGTTGAGATATTCACAGCCAGGTCACGCTGCTGTTATCTCAAACGGCTACTCAATTTTGCCTCACGACGCTGAGTGAACGCCGTACTGATCTTCCGCCAGAAATCGCGCGTGCTGCCACTAGATCACCTGGAGGCTCATCTGGATGAATACTTGGGTCAATTTTCTCTGCCCGGCCTCAGTGTCACTTCAGGGGCTGTAGATATTTCTCGCGGGCACGGTTACATACTATTTCACACCGCGAACTGATACTGTTACTGCTTAACTGGTGAATTAGGTAAAATAAATACTTGAGAGGTATACTTGCTGCGGGTATTACAATTCATGTTACAAGTGGCCCTAACTATAAACATACAAAGAATTGTTTCCCCTATTACCACAGAAAAGATTAAGTGACACAACTGGCAACTCAATAACACTAGGGATTTTTATACGCGACCTACGAAGTGTCGTGAATTTTATTCCGATTTGTGAACAGCTTTCATTTCAACAGAGACAAAATAAACGAATTGTGTCTAATCCAGTGCTTATAAATTTTATCGTAAAGGAAAGGAACTGAGATCCTCCGAATGAGTTTACTTTAAGAAAACACTATCTTCCAAATTCATATGAAGAAACAGTAGAAAATATCAGAGCTGCGTGTGAAAAAAATATGGGTAAGCGTTGATGAAACTACGGACTCGACAGGAGAAAAGTGGAAATGTAGTTATTGGTGTGTTTAAAATTGACGAAATAGTTTCTGAATTTCAATTTTTGACTGCTTGTAAAGAAATGTCAGCAGCAAATCACATTACAGTTGCTACGCTGTTCAACGCAAGTGTGCATTTGTTGTGGCCAAAGAGTATTAAGTACGATAATGTATTGCTTTTTATTACCGATTCAGCGTCGTATATGAAGAAAGCAGCGGAAGCTCTTTGTGTCCGAAATTGATGCACAACGTTACCTGTATTGTGCATGCTCTACACGGAGTGTATGAAACTATCCGATCCGTGTTTCGTAATGTGGACACGTTAGTATCAAATGGAAAGAAAGTATTTGTTAAATTCCAATACGAGAATTAATCTTTTCAAAAACAAAAATCCTAACCTTCCATTTCCAGCAGCACCCATTGTCATTCGCTGGGGTTTGGAATTCTGCAGTGTTATATTACGTAGATAATTTTGACAGTGTTAAATCAGTTCTTGACGGATTGGACAAAGCTGATGCTTCATCAGTAGAGAGATCCTTCAAAATCCTGTTAAATAACACAAGTGTAAAAAATTAGTTGGCATATATTTCTGCTAATTTGAGTTTCTTGTGCTATTCGATAAAAAAAAAATCGAGAAGGCAACAAACCTCTAACAGAAACTGTTAATGAAATATGTCTTGTTGAAAGCAAAAGTTGTTCTCTCACAGGATTAAAGATGGAAACCTTAAAATATAAATTCAAACTTCTGTTTGGGAAAAAGCACTTGATTGTATGTAAAGTTGCCCAAGTTCTAGAAGGTCAGCAAGTAGATATTGAAAACGTAAATGTAAGTGGTGTTCCTCTAAGTATATTAGACTGACTTCATGTGAACGGTTCTTTTCCAATATCGAGCTTTGTTCCATTATAATCGGCAGACATTTGTAACAGACAATTTAGAGATGACGTTTATGTCCACTGCAACTCCAATTACATTTTCAAGGAGTAACTGATGAGTTGACGAGCAAGTTGGGTGAGTACTTATAAACATTTTTCTTGTTACGACCTGTTTGATTAAGTTAAACTAAAAGAAAATATTTTTAACTTTTTAACAAAAATTTTTTAGTTTTTTAGCACTTGAAACATAATATTTTCAGTTTGTTAGCACCTACAAATCCGTTTCCTAGCTCCTCATTACAGTACTGTTACGTATGTAGCTATATGTCGACTATTCGGCCTTCGGTAATTGAAGAAAGTTCCAAACATTCACGACCTTTATTTAATAAACTTAAATCTACTCACCTCAATTGTATAACTCTTATTTACAAATACATAGCACTTCAATATTTGATCTTATATTTCCAATTGTTAGTCGTAAAAATCAACAAATCACTAAAGTTGCGGATCTGCGGTCACTAACAAGTAACAATTTAATACTGCATCACATGACACAACGTCGCCGGTTATCAGAACGGGATCTCTTCGAGTAACGCGTTTTACCGATGTCCATAAGCACTACTCACTAAGGCAGGGGTTCGCAACCGGTGGTACGCGGAGGGATCCAAGGTGTTACGGTAGAAAAAAATAAATACAAATTTATGTTCAAAAAAACAATTTTTAATTAAGAAAGTTGTGTTAGTGGTTATAATCACAAAAAGAATTATCACTGTTGCACACCACTATAGAAAAATTATTCCGATTAGCGCTTTCAAGCTTCTCAGCTCATCGTCAGGTCGGAAATAACAACCTGGCGATGTTACATCCGACCTGACGGAAATAACCAGGTTGTTATTTCCTTCCGACCTGACGATGAGCTGAGAAGCTTGAAAGCGCTAATCGGAATAATTTTTCTATAGTGGTGTGCAACAGTGATGATTATGTTTGTGAAAAAAACAATTATTTTCTTTTTAATGTGTTTTATTTTTTAATACTAACAAGAAAATCTGTAATGAAAGTAATCAACTGTCTTTTTACCTTCGTTCCCTCTTCTTTTTGGTATTTCCACCCAGTTATCATTAAAAACGTAAAACTAAATTTGTATTAGTACATCGGCTGATATTGTTTTAGAATTGGAGGAATTATCCGCCATTCTACCTGTCCCGCGAACAGGTAAATCTAACATAAGACTTGGTAAATCCTAAATCTTGGTAGCCTACGTATGAAAATTATTTACACTAAGTCACTGATTCACTTTAATATAAGTAACTAACACACACTCAAGCACGTACAGAGAGAGTGAGAGAGAGAGGAGAGGGGGGAACAACTAAAACAAAATTGAAGGTATTGAATGGAAGCATGTATTGTGTTAATAATATTTTTTGACAATGCAGTATAACCAAAGGCAGCCAATTCTACACTCACGTGCACACAAATGCAAGAAGTATAAATTATTGTATACTGAGTGTGAGAGTTAGAGTGAGGCGTGTATTTGAGAGTCGATTAGCGGCAGCTGGCATCGTTACGTTTTCGGCAGGAGTTGTCAGTCACATTCAAACCAAATAAATGTAGTGTGCGGTGCGAGACTCGAGCTGCTCGCTCCAGTCCCTGTCACTCATAAAATTACGATCCACTCCACTTGTTCACACCCACTCATTTACTCATTTAACACGCGCGCACTTTTACATATCTTGTTAATTTGACTTTTTCAGTATATCATCATAATAGTTACACATTATACTTATAAATTACAAGTCTAGTAGATGTGTCATCTGTGTGGAAGTCACCCTAGTATAGCTAAAGTAATGTGGTCTGACTTTACTCTTATAAAGCGTTTCAAGGGTAAAAAAGGGATAATATCAACTAACCTGTGAGACGCCAAATTTGCTCCTTGAAAAAAAAAGCATGCAATTGCAGCTGTGAAAATAATTATTATACTTGTATAATAAGTGTTGTAATATTATATAAATATCATAATATTACTATAATGAATGTGATCGTTGTTAGATATTGATTACAGATACCTACACACTCAAAAGCGTAGGCTATATGTGCTCGCGCACGTGTTCTTTTATTAGCAACAAATGTTGGACACCTATGGGTCACAAAATAACGGAGGTCACGGATTTTATATCCTGCTCGGAAATCAGTGAAACAAAGACATCTACTATTTACGATCAGAATGGAAGGTAGTTTGCAACTTACGAGTATACTTCACGCCATTTGTGAAACTCATATTGTTTTACTCTTAATGGCTCCATCATTTACAAAATTGTTTCAATTTTCTAATAATTATATGCTTTACATAATTATAGTTATTAATTTTATTTGTTGTCAATTCTCGTCAGTTTTCTTTATTTCCATATACCATGTCACATCGTTTTCCATCATCCTTCTGTAGGTGGCGCCTGTAGATCCGCAGACCCCTCTATCCTAACACAAATGTACTGCTTCGCCTGAACTCTACAAATACATTTCCATATTATCTAAACCGTTTTCCTATTTCCAATACATATTTTTTTTAATATCGTTCATATTCTCTAGTACATACACAACTGCGTAACTATAATATTGTTAAGTGTTATTCATTTTAGACAAGTGAGGATACAGTTTCATATGCATACATTTTGTGCACATAAAGAACACGCTGGACGGCTCTGAGAAAAGCTTTTACAGCTAACAGAACTCTAAGATAAAAAAGTGTGATATTGGTTTTACTTAAAACAACTATACCGTATTAAGCTGAATTAGTAAAGTTCTTGAGTATAGAGGATTCTATGGAAAGAGAAGGTGAACACTGGATTCACATGGTAGAAGCATCAGCGGTTTCACAGACTCCTGGAAAAAATGATATCGCTACCTAGATTATAATAACCTAACAAGTTGTCTGCTGCAAGAGTTTGAGAAGGCAATGATTAAAATTGTATTAATCTGGATGTACATGATACGTATAACTTTATAAATAACATTCACACTTCCATATTCGTAAAATGCCATGTATGAAACTCAGATTATTACGTCCGTGTTAAAAAAGAAAACTATTGCCTAACAAAAATCTCTAAGTTATAGGCCTGCATTTAAGTTTATACATTTATGTTACCTCACATATGTGTATTTTGTTATTTTATTTTATCTAAAAATGTATGTTTATTGTATAAAATCACAATAATGTTTAATTATTCTAGAACGTTTGGTAGCGGTAATTCACAACTAATTTAAAATGATTAGATCAAAAAATAAAAGATCGGATCACAAAAAGGTATTCCATAATAGATCTGGCTACGTCGCGTGTTACGAAAATGTTTGTTTTATAGCATACATTCTATATCATTATGGATTTGTTTTTGTAGTAAAATTAGATAAGTATCTGATATCAAAGGAGCAAAAAATGATAAGATTGTATTCCATCTCAGTGTTGTGAGCCGAAGACGTTACCCAAATACATAAAGACAGCTGTAAGAATCCTGTCATAACTTAGTGGAAAGTAGGATAGGAGAGTTCTTGTTTTCTAAATCACATGCAAATGTACGTCCAAGCCTCTATTACTAAAGATTTATTTCAACCTTTTTTTAAAGAAAATACTATCGTTTTCAAACTTACACGTTATGTCTAAATGTAGACACATTAATATTTATCAAGTAGACAGTAGTGTAGACATCTAGGACGACATCACTTTAATCTTAACGATCTAACAATCTTAACACCGCAACTAATCAAGTGTAACAAACTGAATGTGTCCTATCACAGTCACTATGTTACTAGAAAGAAGTACTTAAGTTCTAATAAGATACTCAGTTATTTACGTCCTGCTATAATGCATGCTCACTCATGTAATTGGCTCTGCAAGCGCGCGGACATCCGCTGTAGTATACATAGCAAGTACCACCCTTTCATCCCTTGGCAATGATGCGAATGAACGTTAGAAATAATGATAGGTAATTTCCGACGGAACAAAAACAATTTCCACGAGTCCAGTAATCTTCGTGAAATTTCCTTTCGCGATTAAAACTCGGGGAGGAACGATGTTTCTACAGTATGATATGTTGGTAGTGAGGGCTGACTCTCCGTAGTAATGGCTTGACATTAAAACTACGCTTCTGTAGCAGCAGTGTTAATCATGCGTATGTGTGCGCGAGGGGACGGTCCGTTGTTATTTTATTGAAGCCAATCTAAAAATGAAAATGATCTTTTTATTTAATTACAGAGGAGCGAAAAAATATTGTTTTGGCTCAGCTGTTGCCTTCAATATGTGCTTGAAAAAGTGTTATGTTTTATTCGGTATTAATCATGACTGTCAACAAATTGTTTATTGGATAATAATTTTTTTCAGTAAAACGTAAAATTGGTTACAGCTGAAGCAATGTTTTACAACAAGTGTAGAAACTTGACCCTTTCAGAGTGGTTCTATACTGCCCTGTATGAAAAAACAATCATAATATACTCCTGGCCATGGACCTGTTTTTACACGTGCGTCTCTTACGTATGGAAACGTTATACTTTTATAAATTCTGATTTTTTTTTTAGACGATAAATCCCATTAAAACAATATTTTGCTGATGATAAAAGAAAATGGTTTGCTTTTTATGTCTAGTGAAATACTCTATTAGACGGAGAGTTCTTTTTACTTCCATGTTCCTTAAGGAAATGGAAGTATGGTGATGGCAAAAAAAATCGTGTTCGAGATTATTGCAGATTCTGATTGTACTACACTCAAAACATGAAAAAGTCATTTTTCGAAATGTGTGTGTGTGTGTGTGTGTGTGTGTGGATTTTTTTTCTATGGCAAACGATAACAGCCGCAAATTCAAATAGAAACAAATAATTTTTTGCATACAGCCCTGATTTGTAGAGTACGCAAGACATATTGTTTTTGGCGAAGATCAGTTGAGGGAAAGGTGTAGTTTACCTGCAACATTTTTTTTATCAAGGGTAATTTTTTTCTATGGCAAACGATAATAGCCGCAAATTCAAACAGAATCATATAATGTTTTGCATACAACCCTGAATTGTAGAGTTCTCAAGACCTGTTGGTGCTGGTGAAGATCGGTTAAGAGAAAGGGGTAGTTTACCTCCAACATTTTATGTTTTAACAAGGGTAATTTTTTCTATGACGAACGATAACTGCCGTAAATTCAAAGAAAATCAAATAATTTTCTGCATACATTTCTGAACTGTAAAGAGCTGAAGGCTTACTGATTTTGGTGAAGATCGGTTAAGGGAAAGGGGTAGTTTACCGGTCACTTTTCAAGTTTTAACCAGAGTAATTGTTTCTATGACGAACGATAACTGCCGCACATTCAAACAGAATCAAATAATGTTTTGCATGCTTACTTCAATTATAGAGAACTCAAGGCCTGTTGATTTTGGTGAAGACCGGTTAATGGAAAGGGGTAGTTTACCAGCAACATTTTATGTTGTAACAAGAGAAATGTATTCATGACGAACGATAACTGCCGCACATTCAAACAGAATCAAATATTTTTTTGCATGCGTCCCTGAATTGTAGAGGACTGAAGGCCTATTGATTTTGGTGAAGATCGGTTAAGATAAAGGGGTAGTTTACCTGCAACGTTTTATGTTTTAACAAGAGTGAAGTACTTAATTTTGATAAATAAAGTATCCTGATAAGAAGCTCATAATAATCCACTGTAGAAACGTAGATAAAATATCTATAAATTAAGAGGTTAGGTGAACGGGGTGGGGGTAATTTTCTATTAATGAAAATTAACGTTGAAGAAGGAGGGGAGATTTGTTATATGTGTACTAAGTTATCGGCAACAAAGAAGTAGTTTTTTGTTAAAATTCCTTCCCGGGCTGTTTAGCCGTAGTCCAATGTTGTCTGCAAAACCAGACGTTTCGGCAGTGCCATCGACTGCCACCATCAGTGAAAATCGAGTGCGAAAACGTGAGGTGGTATACGTTAGTGACCACAGTACTGTGGTTAAGGCTGAAGCAATAAATACAAAGAAGTAGTTTCTATGGAAATATTTCATTTCGAATATGATTTTAAATATAAATCTTAGAACATGGAAGTCTTGTATGGTTCTCCATACCGATATTTTACAGCTGCATGAGTTTGGTAAATTGCGTGAACAATGTTTTAGGTTATACACGTATGCTGATTTTCTACATTTTCGACGTCTTCCGCATCGCAGTTTCTATCGCTGTGTGTCCTCGCAGTCTGTTTACTGCAGAACCTGTTTCTTATTCTTATTCTGTTTTCTGCACTTGCTCCTAGAAGGAGGTAAAAGAGAAAAAGAAAAGAAAACTTGACTCTGTTCCTATGTTGTGTTGGTGTCCATCTCCATATTTCTGGAAATCTGTATAGATGGCCGAACCAGTATAGTTGCTAGGCTTCAGTGATCTCTGTAATGTTTGTGTCCATATCATCTCGTCTCGTTATTTCATCGTTTCTGATCGCATCCAACCTGTGAACCTGTTTACCTTTACTTGTTTCTGCTGTCACAGGCCTTCTCCATGTCCCAGAACCGCACACAGCTGTCAACTCTACCGAAATATTACAAAACACACACACACACACACACACACACATATCAATCGCTTGACTTTCTTAGATATTGCTTGATACCAATTACGCGAACGCAATCTCCTTACCGATGTTCTTTCTTGTCCCATGCGTGTTGTTATTTCTTTTTGCAATCTCCTGTTTCATATATTAAAAACAATTCTCATTTGTAAAATATTATATTATATAGTATCGATAATTAGTGTAAACTACTAAAACTAAATAATATTACTAAATCCCTAAACAACAGTCACTTGATACGCAGTTTTACGGATGCAGTACCTACGGAGACCCCAGTGTAACGTACTCGGTCCCCACCGGGTAATGCGACGGTTCCGTATTAATAAAATTAAATACTCTAGAGACACTTTAAGTACCACTGGATTATCCTGTTATAATCTTTATAGTTTACGATAGTTTACTACAGTTATTAACTTTCTGTTTTCTTCGCAAAACCTTATTCCTTCTTGACATTCGTAACAAGTCATGCAGAGCTCCAGTTTCATAACAATTCATTCACTGCATCATGAAAGAGAGAAAACACTGGATGAATCCGAATTTTTTCTATTACCGTCCTTTTGGTTTTTAGTTCGCCGTAACAAATAATACTTCGTAAATAACGCAAAAAGTAAAATAAACAAATTTAAATATATGTAGGCCTATTTGATTGAGAAGTAGGATGTAGTATTAGAAAACATGAAATTGCAGTGCAATATAATAATGCAATCGGTTGTATTACACGGTAATGAAATGTGGACTCAGGTCAAAGCTACAGAATCGAGACTAGTCGTAACGTGATATCTGTCGAACATTGCAAACATCCGCAGTCAATTGAAGTGCAACATAATAATGAAATCGGTTGTATTACACGGTAATGAAATGTGGACTCAGGTCAAAGCTACAGAATCGAGACTAGTCGTAACGTGATATCTGTCGTATATTGCAGACATCCGCAGTCAATTAGGATTTACAGTCTGTCATCGAAACCACGGTGTTATCTTAAAAAGAGGTCGGATAAATTTACATACGGTAAATTTTATAAGATATGTTTAATAAGTACCAACAAAAATGGCTCTGGATGTGATGTATTATTGTGGCAGACTTTGGAGATACCGAGGGATTTATAAATCCGAAAGATATGATTACAAGCTTGAATGCGAAATAGAAGTCCCCCCTTCCGAAATAAATATAGAAGTTTAAATGTAGTATAGTAAAGTTTCAATTGAAATAATTTGATCAGAAGGGAAGCAAATGAGAACATAAGTGTCATCGACATAAACTCTGATTTTTTGTATATTTGATTAAATTAATTATAAATAACAAAGGATTTCCTTCAAGTGTGAAATATATAGGCCTACCTCTGGAAGACCACATACATTTTTAAAACGTCAGGAAATGTCAACTTAAAATATATTCATTTATGGTTTTACTTTTGTTAGATAAAACAAATGTAGGTAGGTGTGTACTTGTAGGTGTGCTTTGGGCAGTGAAGTTAAGGAGTACGGTATCTTTTGTAAAATCTGTACCATACGTTTTGAACCATTCCATTCTTATCTGCAGTCAGCCCGATGGACTACTCTATGAAATACAGAGAGACATCAAATATTTGGCGCATACTTATGCTGGATAACGGTTTCTGTTTGTATTACTGCAATTATTACTTAAAATTACTGTTAACGTATTAAATCTATAAATCTGGCGAAATAGGTATACGTTTTAGTAAAACATGCCGTTTAATATGGAATAAAATTCTTACAGAATTGCATATAACATCTCTCTCTCTCTCTCTCTCTCTCTTGGTCCCCTGACTCAATCAATTACTCACACACTTATGCACGCACGTACACATGCATTCATAATGTTTACTGCATTGTATGTCTAAATGTTTGACTTACAGATTCTAAGCGACATACGTATTGTTCATACCGTACTTGACAGTTGTAGGTTACCGTATATTAAAGCCGTATATTAATTCTTTATAAAGTTAGAAATTAACTATTTATAAGTTTGTAGGCTGTAACTATTTCGACAAATTATATATAGCCTATGTAGAGTTAACGTCTTTCTGACATGTGGACTTCAGTGGGGTTTTCACTCTACTTCTTGTCTCGAATTATATAATAGAATATCGCCATAGATTGTGTTATTATATATCGAGGGAATGGCGTGTAGTATACAGGCTAAGACGTAATGTGTAATAAATTTGAATGGAATGTCAGAAACGTCAGTGAGACAAAACTTACGCTTTTCTGTTGCTGAAGCGGACTGAACAATAAATAACACGAGAAAAGTGGGCAATTCCTAGGCAGAATTTCCAGCGCTCCATATTTCCACTAGAACTAGTACAATTTATAGCGCTTTATGGGGAGAGGGGTGGAAAAGATTTGCGACGCGTATTCAAAACAGAAATATACGGCGCTTGAAAAAAGGTCGAAAAGCTTCCTCCCTAAACTCTTTAATCTCACAACTGATATTGATAAGAAGGAGAGAAAGAGAAAAAATAAAAGAAGAGAGTGCAATGTACGCGTGATTTTACATTCTCTAACTAAAGTGGGCTCCGTCATTGTTTCAGGGTTTCACGCCTGTAAACGCGCCGGGGGTGACTAGGAATCGTCAGTAATGAGGCGGCTGGGGTGAAACGGAAAACAACACACCCTCTGACCTGACCAAGGAACTCGGCGTTTCTCGACTCTTGGTTATTATTCATATTTATACGTAAGCATCACACACACACCACAATACAATATGTGTATAACTTTTTAATTTATATAAGTGTACACAAACTTGGCAAAATATAACTGTGTTATTAATAAAACAAAATTTTTTAAAATAAAATATTGTTACGGTTTTGTTAATATACAGTTTTGTCAATACTGTACAAGCAATTAAAGTAGGCTTATATTTATTCAAATAAAAATCTTATTGCATGAAAATGTGAGTACAGAAATTAGTGCATATAGGTCTATGTAAGTAGACTGTACATATTCATTTAGAATAACGGGAACAAAAGGTGGGATTTTATAGAAACATAATGAATACTAAAATGTTTACTTTCGTAATTTTCAAACTTTAAAAAGAAATAACTAAACGTTTGCCAACTTCAATACATATCTTACAAATAAATATTAGATGGAGTATGCTGTAGTGCTGCATACAACTTCATTGTCTAATCGTTTTACGTAAGATCATTCTCTGTAAGAATTAAATTTCATTATGTAGTAATTTGCCGTTTTATATATTGCTAACCGTGATTGCATTTTCCTATTATTTATTTTGCCGTAAGCACAGTGATTTATTTATTTATTAACATTAGAATGCACTTGTTTAATTTATTAAATACTAAACATGTTCATACCTGCTTTCAGTATACATTGTAGTGAAGGAAATTTGGTTTCTAAGAATGGGTAATATAAAATACCTCGGAAAATTAAACGATAAGTAAATTAATTAACTTACAGAATAGACCATAAGGAAGATTCAACATTTATGGCTTCGAAATATGTTATAAAGAAAAGTCAGGTGACGGGGATAATAAACCCAAAACCATTTTCATCGTAATACTATAGGGAACTGTGAAGGTAGAGGCTGTTGGACTGGTTACTTGCTCTTCTAAGACTGATCTTTTCGCCTTAATATAATAAGCAGGAGAATGCTTTCATTTCAAGTTATTTGTTATGGGAGTAAAAGCTTGAGTGTAAAAAATTGTCTGCATTTCTCGGAATCATCAGTCTCTGCTCTGGTATGGCGGTATCGTATAGTATATCGGAAAGAATTATAGTTTTCTTGTTGAAAAGCTCTCTTAATTCTTTAAACTACAAAATTGGTTGCCTGAACCACCTGCAAAGGAAATACTCATAAATTTCACGTTTCCTCCTCACAGACGTGAGACAAATAAAAACTTAATTCTTGTAACAAAAAAGTTTAATTTCCACCATTATAGAGTTTGCACAAAACATACAATTTATGCCAGCCTGTATATTAGTTTCACACCGAATCCTGCAACAAAGTTGATATTATTGCTAATTTATAATTATTGTTTTCTACGTTGGAGGTAATGTGTAATGTGTACATTTAATGGGAAACGTTGCAAACACCGGGCTGGTAAAACACTTATTGTCGGCAACATGGACGCCGCGTGTGGTAGCAACGGGAATCCATTACAACGTTGCAGGTATAAGGTCAGTACGATTACAACAAATTATGTTTAATTACAAAGCAGACACAGAGTTCACTGTGCAATTAACTTTGTATTTGAATAACTAATTGTTGTAGTAGTGGTTTCTCAAGCAACGTGCGCACTTTGTGACGTCACAGATACACGTACTATATACTTTTTATTGTTGTGATTAATAAAATACACATAACATCTTTCTGAAAGCGCGCGCCCGCCACACACACACAACAGGTGCAATAAATTTTACGAAAAAATTGCCCGAGAGATACATTCAACATCGCAACGAGTTTTTAAAACCTAATATTTACAAATCTAATTTAGCCACACACTGTTTAAACAATAAATTCCTGCTACGAGTACGTACTATGACATTGTGACAACATATGTGGGACAGTGACACTACCAGACGCTGGACGGTCAAATTGATAGGGAATCTATGCACGTCGGTGGAAAGCAATCATGGGGATGGTAACTTTTACCTCACTCAGTTCTGACAGGCCACTGGTACGTTGGGGCATATCTTTTTTACCCGATAGGCAAGTAGTGTCCCCTCAATGTCACCTTTACTGCGGAGTCTGGAAAGTATGATAGTCAGCTGTGAGAAGTTCATCGGCTGGTTCTCAACGCAATGTCAGTAGAACTCATTCCTGATAATATTGTCGGAGTGCAACTGAAGCACGAGGACAGCTGGGTAACCGCGTAGTGAGTCAGTGCTACGTTGCAAGAGAGGTGATGGATGCCTTATGTCAGACGAGAGCCTGAGTGTAGCAATGCACAGTTGAGTGTGTAGCGTTTGGTAACAGCATGTCTCAGTCTGCAGTAATGCGAAAGCGGTACCCGACTGACGGCTTCGTGGGCACCTAAGGTGGGGTTTTTAGTGTTACATCGTTACAGTACGGTCTTGGTTACATTTGGGTAGTCAGGAAATTGAGAAATTTAAACGAAGAACCGGTATAAATAAGTTGTCAACAAGGGGACGACAATCAAAATATGTTTACTGTTTCCGCTGTCAAAATTGTTCAGTTGTGATAGTCTGTAAGTCTTTTAGAGATTCTCCTACTTTGATTAGGATAGAAACACTATGTTACAATTGCTGGCACATAATTGTCACATAACATAAAAATTAGACTAAAACAAAGGTAGCCTTATAATAAAATGAAATAAAATAAAATAATAATATGAAAGCAAGAAGAACATTATATTGTACCATAATTGTATAATGTTTCATGGTATTATTTTGTATAGTTACAGATAGTTTCTAGTTAGTAGATTTACATAAACGTTTTAACTAAAAGCGTCCAAGTTATTTGACGTCGAAAGGAAATGTATCCTTCATACCAAACGATGGAGAATGGCTGTCTCTTTATTATTTATGGTGGGTATTGCTGTTACTCATCATAAGTAGATGATATTTAATTACTTTTATATTCACAATAATAATAACAGTATATGCTTAACAGAACAATTTCGGTATAATGTTCAAACGAAGAAGTGCCTCCAACATGTGGAGCGGATACCAATCGCATGCTTTCGGTTTAAAAGAAGCACTGAAACCTCCCACGTTGTCGGGTTAGGTGTAAAAGCAGTGCGTTTTTGAAACCCGAGAATGGTTGACTAAACGTTAGTTAACCGTATCCGTAAAAATGAGCGACAAAAGAAGAATTATACCATTCTGAGATTTCCTCTCAGACAAACATGGCAAGAGAGACAGATTACCAACCAAGTGAGAGAAATCACAAGATTTGAGCTATTTTACTTCGTGCAATCAGGTTTTCTTCAGCCAGCAGAACTATAAATAAATCCACAGTAACAAATGCGAAGCCGGTATGGGATATAAATATATAGAAATAGGCCTACTAACGGTACTGAAATAAATATTTTGCCACAAATACATTTTATGTCATAGAAACTTACTCTTCTTTCCTTACATCATAAAATAGACTGTAGGCGTTCTGCGTTTGCTAGACTATCTCTGTTGCAACAAGTTTTTTTTTTTACCAAGGTAAGCAAACGAACGAACAAGAGTCATGCTCTGTGCATGTATATATGAAATGGATTGCGAGACGTTAAAAGGAATCTGAGCTGAGCAAACAGCCGTAAGACAAGAAAAATCATTATTCCTACAGTTAAAGAGACGAATGTGTTTTTAATTTATTATTAAAATATGTTTTAATTAAACGCGCGGGCGCGTGTGTGTGTAAGACTGTGAACTGAGTGAAAGGAGGAAGGCATAACATTTTGAAGCTGAAGCCCAGAGCATGTAAGGTAATTAACTGACAAGATAATGAGAATAAAAACATTTGTAAACGTTAATTACAAGTAGGCCTATAACGTCAAGTTTTGGAAAGTAATTAGTAACATCGAGGATAGTATTTCTTTGAGGGTGAAGCCACTGTCGGGAGATTTCTTTCTTAATACTGACAGTTACGTGTTCACTAACGACCAGAAAATATATTTTCTCTTTCTATGTTTTACCCTTGTTTCACGCACTCTCCAAGTTTGATGACGACTAGTTTATTATCCCGAGGACTAAAGTTTTTAACTATCAACAGTTTGCCCAATGAAAATACTACACAAAGACAAATACCAATACCAATGGGTTTAATGTTTAAAATTACTAATTATTTGCAAATAATTATTTATAAAATTAACTATAAAACGTTCACTTATAATTTTAAAAATTTTTGAATGGTAAATAATATCAAAATATGATATAATTTTGCGGTTGCCAGAAGACTAATCTTTGAATGGGTGGAACAGTACAATCAAACATTTATTCAGTCATCTTTAGGATATGTCCCTATCTCAGACAGTAAGTTGAAAATTCAGGTACAAACGTAGTAGGCATCTAGACTATTTTGCAGTCCGCAGTTTTAATTTTTTTTTTATTTACACTGTCCATATTTTTTACCAGAAAGTCGTGTGGAAGCGAAGCGCCCACTTGTAAAACGTAAGACCGTAAACGGAAACGTTATTTCGAACAAAAATCCTTCACTAACGTCATGTCCTTTCATGACTACAATTCTATGGTTGTTGTTGTAACGGCTGTTGTGTATTGTATACTTCTACTGTTAAATGAAATAACCGCATGTTCTTTTATTATGAAATACTCTTAGATAACCCAAGTAAATGTGAATAATCTCATTCCCTTCACAGAAATGGAGAGACGCTAGGAGATGAATGTGAAATTATATAGAGATGACCTGAGTTTTTATTCGACTAGTTGCTTCAAAAAGTAATATTTATCTGAAGGCAAAGTGCAAAAAAACGATAACTCTGAGTGCACACAGTAAGGCACTAACTGGCGAAAAATAAAAAAAGACAACAAAGGCTGGGTAAAAATTTCACTGTATAGAATTACAGTAAACCTTAATAAATCGTTCGCATTTTCACAGACCAAGAAGGGTTACCTAAAAAATGATTCTGAACAGATTTTTGAGAACACCAATGAAAGGGCGCAATGACTCAAAATTAGAGTTGGCATACACTGAGTTAGATCTGCAATGACATTTTAATAGTAAGTGTTTTGATTAATATTAATACACGTGCGGGCAGCTTCAATGGTTTCGTATGCGACTCACAATCGCAACAGTTGTGTTGCAGTCGTGGGATCGAGTCAAGGTCACGAGTCGGACTTTCTGCACAAACCTATCTCTGGGGACAAATTCAGCGGTCTTGTCTAGCATATGAGGGCTAGATAAGTAACAAAGGCACACACACACTCACATCTCCCTCTCTACCGTGGTGGTTACTAGAAGGCCGATTTTCTGTAATGGTGGTGGAAGCGAGCTGTACCACGGCCTGGGGCATAACAGACCGCAGGCCTAATGCTTGAAGGGGGAAGGAGAAAATTAAAATTAATATTAATGTGTAAAATAAATTAGTAAATGATTCGGAAAACACTAAAAGGATGGTTGTAGGTAAAGGTTATGAAGTGGAAAATGTTGACAATGGGATTAGATGATCATGAAATTGAACAAGTGAAGCGATTTCGTCCCGGAGGACTTGTGTGAATACGGAAGGCAAAAGATGTTTATCATAAATGGAGAGAAAGTACCACATGTTAAGCAAGTTTTCCATAATAAATCATTATTTTCAATAGTAATCATATAGCTTTAGTAGTTAGAAAAAGGTTTTATGAACGTGAAATCTGGACAGGGGAAGCTCGGAACGAGGCAATAAATATTTGGCAGTGGAAGAAGATAAAGACAGATTGGTAAAAAAGAAAATCAAACTAGAAGTTTTGAACGATATAAAAGAAGAAAAAAAATTAAAAAATTCATGGTAAACAGTAATAAATAGTAAAATAATTTATAGATCACTTAATCAGTCATAGTGGATTTTTTGTGAAGTTAAATGTGTCGAAGTCAAGGTGAGGTGAGCCGAGGAGCTGAAAAATAGTCAGCCGAGGAGTGTGACGTTGAGGCCTGGTCTGTTGTGCTCCAAAGTCACATTCGCCATCTCAGCTACGACATTCGTTGGACGTTTCATATTCTTAAGAGCGTTTCCGACTGTTGTGAAATGTCTTCTGAAGTGTATTCTGAAACTAAATATTCTTTAAATTTAAATAAATTATTGACACACATTGTAACGATAATATAAACAATATTAATTCTTATTTTAAATTCATTATATTTTTCTCACCGTAATATTATGCCGAGGTTCTTGCTAGCCCAATTTTGCCCTTGACAAGACAACTTTTTAGTTCACTTAAACAATAGTGTTTTAAAACACATAACTTACTGCTAGAATACTGATAACAGAGTACATACTACTCAGAGTCATTTGAGTATCTCAAATTCACACGGCGATATCCATTTTGAAACAAAACGCACATGACGAAATCCTTCCTTGTTCAATAGCAGGAGGTAATTACACAGATTTAATGTATATTTACCCCTTTACCTTTATTGTTATGTATGTTTACCTTACCTTTATTGAGAGGATTTGAATCATTGCGTACAATCGTCAAACAAAGCTGAGGCTGAGCTGACAACGGCAAGTTTAAGTGCCAAGGGGTGACCGGCCAAAGTTTAATTAAGCAGCTGAACATATCATTAAAACGACTCAGCTTCGCCGAATCCCCCGGGATGCTACTAAAGTGTACCCGTCCAATAAACCTGAAACGCCAGTCGTGGTCTGGCAAATAGCGTATACTCACACACACGCACGCATTCCTAACGCAGCGTAATTTAGTTTATCCTAGACGCGATTCACCCCCAAGTTCTGTTTAAAGTTTCCGCATAAAACTATTAATACGGTTGTCTAATCTACTTGCCGAAAGGAATTTGCGTCTTGTGGTTGGCCGCAGGTTAGACAACTTTAGCAGTGAAACTGTCAAAGTGTTTAACGCAAGTTGAGATACGGTTCATCAAAATATTCTCAAATGTTATACAGACGCAGTCATTTCAGAAATTAGGTAGGTGTTGTATTTTAATTCGTTTTGTAGTAATATTAACTAATCACTCCTTCGAAATGCATTTTATATACGTATCTGATACAATTACATAACTGCTCCTAGCAGTATTGCTATTAAAAGCGTTACAAATTTCTTCCATGTTTTGGTATTAAATATTACAATACTTTGTACGTAGTACATTAAAAAATTCAAAAAAATTTTTAAATTTCAGAAGTATACATATCCTTCAAATTTTGGGGGCTATAAGTACTTCAAATTTGTTTAGCAACATATGGGCTACTTTTCGTTGATAAGATTATACTGTTACGACGAACACATGAATCGTCGTGTTGTACAGTGGAAACAAAATAACTGACAGCAAAGAAGTCACTAATAACAAACTTTAATTAGACAAGTATAACAGTTAGAAATCAACAAAGACACTCTTGTACAATAATTCACATTAAATTTTCTGACACAAAACAATAATAATGTAATAACAGTAATAATATTACCTTATTACAGTTTTGCACTAATTAACACAATAATCACTTTCCACTAAACCGTAACAATAATACTCAACCGCACTCGTAATATAGCCAGGTCTAACTGAACTGAACTCAAAGCGGCCGCTTTGGCCTATACCTCGCTGAGATTCGAGAATAATCTGTCACTTTCTGGATAAATGCCTTGTACTATAGTGAATACAAGCTCGCCTGGATGCCGGTATAATAGTCGAGTGACGTCTGAAGCGACACCTCGAGTGATCTAGATCGTTACGTAATTATGCCGCGCACACTATACGTGCAAAACCTCACGCAGCGATGCGGTATTACCTTCCTCCTCAGCGTACCGAATTGGCAAATCGTCTCTGCAGTAATTCTTTGCCAGGGGGTCTAGGTGGACGACCTTGAATTTCCGCTATCCTTCGTGTTGTATCCGATAAACAACATCATTGATTCTCTTTTCTTACAGTGTAAGGTCCTTCCCAGTTATTTTGAAGTTTCGGGAAACGACCACGATGGCGCTTTAGGTTGTAAAACCAAATCTGGCCTACTTCGAAACGAATAATATTCCTGCGAATGTCATACCGCGTTTTCATTTAGTCACTGGCTATCTTCAGTTGCGAAGAATGATTTTACGGCTCTTGGAGCTGAGTCTTGAGTGATCTGAACATCAAGTTCCTCGGAAAAATACTCTTCCGCCCAAATACTAGTTTTGCTGGAGTTTTGCTAATGGTACTTCAGTATATTAGTTCTTCCGTTTCCGCATCCAACACCAAGCGTTTCATTTCTCCGCATCTGTTGACTCCTTCATCGGCCACCGTTACTTGTTTGATTGAATGGTTGGTTGTCCAACACACGACAATAAATGTTACCTTAATACAGTTCTGCACTAATGAACACAATAATCACTTTCTACTAAACCGCAACAACAACACCGAACCGCACTCGTAATATCGTCAGGTCCAACTGAACTGTATTTGCTGAGATTCGAGAATAGTCTATGACTTTCTGGATAAGTGGCTTGTATTATAGGGAGACTGAATGCCGGTATAATAGGCGAGTAACGTCTGGAGGGGCATCTAGACCATTACGTAACTATACGAGCAAAGCGTCGCGCAGCCACGCAATGATGCAGTATTATCATTTACTTTAGGGTAGTTGTTTCAGTCACTTAATATTTATAAAAATTAAAGTTCTTCACAGTTTACATACTTTGATTTCTTCAGGAAAAGTAGTGTTTATAATCATAGCGTATGAAGCGTATAAAAGTGTAAAATTGAAAGTTAATACGTTAATCCGAAAGTTGGAAGCATAAATAACACATTTTTAGAGATAGACCTATAGTTAATTTTATATTTGTCACCTGAATTTTCCGTGGCAGTATGAACTTGTCGAAAACGGTCAGATTTAACCCCAGGCAGCTCAACAGTAGAGGCCAATGCAAGGCCAGAATTGTTTGCGTTAAATTTATATGTAATTTTAATATTTCATTCAACATATTGTAATCGACCCCTCGCTATTCTTTTGTAGTCTAATAAGAATCAGTTACATTAAGCGTTCTTACTAATAATAAGATGATCATATCAGCAGAAATAAATATTATACAAATACAAAATTCCATTATACTCTTCTGTAAATTAATGTGAACAAAAAAAGAGATTTTTAACTTGGTTATGGTATGTCCATACGCTTCCCCCCTTTTTTATTCAGTATTTATTTATTGTTGATTCATTCGATATTCAGTTATGAATATTTTGAATGTTTAAAGTCTGTTTTGTTGTATAATAATACACTATTTATGTTTAAATAAATAATTGCTTATCTAATCCGTCGAGTGACTTACTTGTAATTCCGCTTGACGCGTTTCAGGGCATATGCCCCATCTTCTGAAGATGGGGCATATGCCCTGAAACGCGTCAAGCGGAATTACAAGTAAGTCACTCGACGGATTAGATAAGCAATTATTTATTTAATACAGTGACTTGGATACTTTAAAAATGAATATTAAATTTATGTTTGTTTTTAAGCATTTCTGAAACATTAGAAAACCCTCCATAAAAGGTCATTTGTAACTACTCTTCATACAAACACTAATTTTACACAACAATTAAATGCTGCAAGATGAAATGTAAATGTAGAAGAAGTCAACAAAACTATCAAATTACAAAACGAGACTGGTTCGTTTTCATCAAATCGTAAAGGCTTTTGTGGTCGAAAGTGGGCTAAACGTGTCAAAATCGATGCAGTTGTTATTAGGAATCCTTCTCAAGACTTGTAATAAGCTCAAAAAACACTTAACTTATTGCTCGTGTTAGATTACATGCCTCAACTGGTCGGCACAAACTTTCGGAAGGTGGACAATAAAATCTAGGAGAACAATAAAAAACAAAAACTTTTAACTGCTTCTACGATGGAAAAACGTCTTCCATGAACCACGAAATACAAGTAGGTATTTGTGCTAGGAATACGATCATATAGTCATAATGTTGAAAAGAATCATTGAAGCATATTTATCATTTTATAAATGAGCCTACTAATAAATATTTTCGGTTGTTTCATTTACATACATCATGTAGAACTTGACCACAATGAACAGTGAGAAAGAACTTCACCACCAACAGATTTGCTCAAGACTTTACACATTTACACATATTCTTAGACTACTACTCAAGAAAATAAAAAGGCAAGGAGTTACAGTTCTCGCGATATATTGTCTTCATACGTTTTGAAGAACTGCAGAGAAATTATTCTACTTTCCCACGCCTTTAGCGGCTGTGACACGATTTCCGCTTACTTTGGCAAAGGGAGATCAATTTATTAAATGTTAGGAAAGACTTGGAAGACGTTGTCACAATGTTCAACAATCAATCATCGACGACAGAAGGAATTTCTATTGCTGGCAAGCGAATCATACTTGCACCACACAAAGCTCCACGAACAGAAGTATCTTTGAATCGACGGGGATTGATTGTTTTTAATGAGGCGGTAAGCCATTTAAAGAACAATGCTGTCATTTTATCAAGATTGCCACTAATATTTGCATCTGCTCAAGAGTATTGCAACAATTTCGAGAGCAACAACTTGTATCGAGTTTACCAGCAAGTTGAAGATCGGTAGAGACGAAACATAGACCCAACGCAGTGGGGTTGGAAAAAGACAATCAATATTCTACGCCTATTTATATCAGTGAAGCACCAGTTCCATCTACTAATCTTAAAATCGTTTCCTGAAAATGAAAATGGGTTGTGGGAAACGATTGGGCTGCATTACTCACTCATGTGCTCCAACTGCAGTGGGTAAGGTTGTTTAAATTCACCGACTGAAGAAGAGTTAGTCGAAGAAGACAACCAAGAAAATTAAAATAAAAGAAAACTAACGTAGAATAGGCCTAATGAAGAAACCATGTAAACACGCGCCGAGAGCTCTACCTCACGGGTCGTGTGGAAATGAGTTTCAATTATGGAATGCACGTTTACAAAAAAGTCGCAAGAACTTAATGAAGAACATAAAAAAAGAAAATTGTAGAACATGTAGGTACCTATTTTGTATAAAACATTCTACAATTTTTGTTCTTGCGTAAATTCAGTGGTTTCAAAGGTATTTGTATCCAGTATTTGGTTTTGGCACTATCCACATTATTGTATTCAAGATCTTAAATTAAAGATGCTTTAAAACTTTTTTTAATAATACCTTCTCAACAGATCACGCAACATTATAATAAATGTTTTAATAAAAAAAGAAAATGTTTTATGGTTCATAGTATTTTTATTAATTAAACGACACGTTTTAGTTTGTACAAATGTTACAGTATTGAAATAAGATTGTACAAACCTGAAGTCATCTGTGTAACTTTTTTAAATGGTTAAATTAAATATATACATCTTGCATGATGTTAGGAGCCTTACACAAATGTTTTTTAAGAAATCCTTCCAAATTAACATAGGTTCGGTTTGCAATTAGCAATAAACCAATTTATTCATGTAATATAAATAACAAATAAATTAAACATAAGTTTTCTGTAGATAACTATCGAAATTTTCGAGCCAAAACTCTCTCCCATTTCTGTCCTTGTATTTTCACTTTACGAAAAATTTAAAATTATTTTGGACAGGCGATGACTCTCGAGATGATCGAAAACCCTGTAAAAAAATAAACTCGATCCAAAACTGCGTTAAATAATCCGCACATCATAGTCGTAACAGCCCAGACAATTTGCATTGATTTACAATTGGCGAATAATGAAGAAATAACTGGGATATTCTGAGTGCTTCCAAATTAATGTTTATTTTTTTAAATTTTAGCAACCGTTCAGACTTTATCATTTTTCATATAAAATCCCTTATAAACTCTAAGTTGTACAAAAAATGCAATCTAAGTTATATGACTGATTTAGAGACCTACAAATATAAAATTTGTTGTAGGCTGGTTACGAATAATCAAAAGCTGCTGGAACGATTCCATGAAAATAGGTCTATTTGGTTAAAATATTTCATCGACTTCAGGCAGTGCGAAAATTATTCCTATACGGTGTAATACTGCATGTATTATAGTCTGCGCTGATCTCTTAAAAAAAATTTGTTTCCATAGTTTCATGGAAAGGTACCGTAGTTACACTGGATATAAGACTGTAACCTACGGCGAGCTATAACTTAAAACATACTATAATCACGGAAGGCTATAACTTATTGTAACAGACATATAACATAAAAATTTTTTAATAGGCCTATACCTACAAGAATTTTAATAAGTTACAATTTTAACATTGAAAATGTTTATAAGGACGTGTCGCACATTTGCGGCCGATCGCTGGTGCGTTATCGAAAATGGGAACCGGTGAGTTTCCATAGAAACTACTGTACTTCTTTGTTGTCAATAACGTAGTACACATATAAAACTTCGCTTATGAATGCTACTACATTTAACTTATAATCTGTACATTGGTAATGAAGAATGAATTCATTGATTGGCGAATGAAGAATGAATTCATTTATTGGTGAATGAACATAAATATATATATTTTTTAGATTTATTGAAGCATTTTCAATGCACTTCTCTGTGCATTGCATTTGTGCAATGCCTGTAAATTTTTAATTGAAATTTAATCAATTTTTAATTGATTAATAAAAAAGGTAATAGGTCTTTAGAAAGGTTAAGATGTATCTCTATTATGTTACAGAACTTCCTACCCTGTACATTGTCATCGTCTTCAAAGTATTCTATCTTTTTCTTTTAAGCAATTATTACAGTTCTCTCATTTTATCGGTCTGTGTGGTTTGTATAATCGCCCACTGCGCTACGATCCCTAGTAGTGCGTTTTGCGGTTAGTTATTTCATTACCGTAAATACACTCAGCACTGTCCAATGCTGCTTTCCGCTTTTATTGTCTTATTATTTTATTGTCTTGCAGCCTTCCTACCATAACAGTATATCGTGCCTTATACAGAAATCTCTTTTCCTTAACCTGTCACCTAAGTTCAGTTCGACATGTAACGCTGCCTTCTGAGGTATCCTCGTAACTTTCACCTCATTTACTGTTAACATAATCCGGCCACTTTAACTTCTACGATGCCGCAGGATGTTACGATTAGAGTCTTATAAAAAGCCAAGTTAGTCGTGCTCCTCGCTATAAAGTTTACGCATGTGTCACATATCCCCCTGTTCTCGGTGTAACATAATATTATATTCATGTCACTTCCTCCTCCGTTGTATTTGTTGATAAAGTCAGCCTGTAAATACTAGAAAAAAAAATTTAATTACACTTTTCTAACAAAAAATATAATATGTCTTCCGCTAGCAAACGTTTCACTCACTTGACATAATCGACATTAAGTAAATTAATTTTATCGTTTTATAATGTAAGAACTTAACGTTAAACTTTCATGCGTGTAAACGGTGCGCTTAAACCACTGTTATGTAAAATATTAAAAAACATTAACTCCACGTTACTTAGTATTGGTTACGGCTCTAGTAAGCAACCAGAATATGCTAACTATTAGTACCAATTCATATTATGACACTATACTACATAAACACTAATTATTCAATACGTTTTGGCGCACCCAAGCTAACAGTTCGGTTTTGTATTTATTAGAATAACGTTGCTGTATAACGTATACATAGTGACTACTATGATTGAATGTTTAGAATTTCTCTTTCCCCTTCAATATGTTTAGAATTTGTCCAATTTGTTCAATGTTTAGAATTTGTCCTTCAATATGTCTTTTTATTTCATTGATCTGTTACATCTTCTGTTTGTCTGCCAGCGCCTTAATCTCTTTAACATCTCATTAGCTTCCGACATACAACTTATGGTGAACACTATGTAGGCCTAAATTTACAGACTCCTAAGGAGCTTAAATGTAGTTGTTTGCCAATTACGAGAACTGAAATGTCATGATCATCAGTGTATTGATATCTTCATAAATAACAATAAAAATTCTTTGAATAAATTTTAAAATTATTAGTCATATTTTTGCCGAATGGTTCTTTCATTTGCAACACTCGGAACTCGTCAAATTTTAGCTTTTTTTAATCAGTGGCTGTATCAGATCTCGTCGGAAATTAATTGTCATTAATGTAAAATAACACATTTTATTTTTGATTGATATATTAATTTTGCTCGAATAATTTTATGGCATGTTGCCTGTTGTACACAGTATTATAAAGAAAAAACCCTGACCAGTTTGTCTCTAAAACCTTAATGATGAACGTTTATTACAAAACTGCAACCGTGTTTATTTTAAGGCCTTCCTCCTCAAATTACTTCTTATGGCATCACATATAATCTGGAATCGGCTAAACTTCCAGTCTACAACCCTCTCAAAAGAAATGTGAGTGTAAATGTAGAGACCCATTTTTGTACCAACTGCGCACTTCAAAAGGGCATCACATTTGAATTCAGCTCATAGATATGTCACTTTATTTATAATTCCCACTTGAACTTCCACTGGAATAACTTCCACTGGAATAACTTCCACTGGAATAACCTTCAAGTTGGTCTATGTTGGTACCAGCAAATTTAAAGGGTGGTCAGCCATCTAATCTAGGCTGTCAGTAGTGCTTACTAAGCAATCAGCATCGTACGACCGAACAATCAGTGAACCGTCCATACTTATAGATCGTTGACTTGGACTTGCAAAATAATTGGTTAGTTTGTTTTGGATTGGGCTGATCAGTTTAACAGGGGCCACACGTGTAAGATAAAGTGATATGTAAAAATCGTACCCAGATTGCATCTCACGTCTTGGACCCCCGTTTAAGATTTATGAGAAATGAAGTAAGAAGACGGGGAAATCCATCTGTATTTTCATGACACAACAAAATCTGCGGGCAACAAAACCAAACCAGACTGCCAGAGTTCTTAATACACTAAAAATTCCTCAAAACAAAACAAAATCACCGGTATTTGGTCAAAGCCAAAAAGTAACCCCTGAGTGTTTAGGCCTGCACGTAGGTTGATAGTGAACATTATTAAACATATCAATATTTATGACAATTGTAAAGGTACGATAAGCATGCACGAACGTATAAACAGTGAGCGTTCATTAAAACGTCTATAAATACAGTGGCTATAGTGTTTTACACAACGTTTCGTGTACAGCGGTCGTTACCGTCCTCTATTGTCTTTGATGTGTGTTTTTTTGCTTTTTTATTAGAAAAACGACATGTTTATGAGTACCGCTGCAGCGAATGGTTTTAATGGCACAAATACATGATCGATTCCCTACATAATAATAATAATTTAATTAGATGTTTTATTTACCGAGAGAAGGGCACGCGGCATGCTGTGGTCACACGCATATATTAATAGAGCAATTAATAATAATGGTGCCCGGTCTCTAATAGCTCTGTCCTATCGCGTTGCATGTTGTAAATCTGTTACTGCGTTGCGCGCGCGTGAATTAATATATAGCCTATAGCAATCTTTCTATGCAGCTTATTCGTGAGCTGTGCTTGCTATTTCTTGGATTTTTGCTATGAGGAAGTGATTAATCCTAAAGCGGATCATTTCCTTTACTTCATCCTGCACAATCCCTGTCTTGGGCTACGAGACAAAGGAATTTCTTTATTTTAATAAACATTTTCATGTATTTATTTAATTAAATATATGTATATTTATGAATTTATACAAACACAATTTATTATAATATTCCACAAAATTAAAATTTTGTTCACAAAATTTTGTTTGCAACTCTATATTTGAATCGCTTTCATGTTAATTTGTATTTCGGAAACGTGGACCCATCATCTTCACACAAAATTTTCATGACTAGGCTTTTGGAAGTTCTCATTAACATCCAAAGCTAATCATTACTTGGGGGAATATCGGGAATTCACAAGTTGTCTCCAACTGACCCGGAGATAGAAATTGAAACGTTAATCACATACTACGCTAAACTAGTCACAGTGTATGTTACTAAAATTTTGTATTACATTTGTCTAGTTAGGTTTAGTGAATTACCGTATTTATCCTGTTACGCAACCGATGCCATGGGTAAAAACATTTATTCGATTCATAAACACACATAGGCCTATGAGTTAAAACAACAACAAAAATCTTTACGTTCAAACGTGGGATTCGAGTTTTATCCATTTTCTTTTTATCACAGGTTTTACCTGTCTTGTAAGCCTTTATAAGTCTATAAATTTACATTATAAATTTAATATTTATATTATACATATATTAAAATATTACCATAAATTTTATTAATAAAAATTATAAATTTATAAAAACGTACCCTTTATGAGAGGTTTCTTGCTAATCATTCTTACATGGTGGTCCATGGATTAATCAGAAATGTTTTCCTTTCGTTTTCTACGCATGTTTTTGTATTATTAGCCTATATTAATATACGTATATGGACTCTCCTACTCTCTCTCTCTCTCACTCTTTCTCTCTCTCTCTCTCTCTCTCTCTCCCCCCTTGTTCCCTCTCCGTCTTTGCCTGCATCCTAGTCCTTTATATATACAGATGCCTTCTCAGAGGACAAAGTGTGTTTTAGAGGAACGTGTGTTGTTCAATAAATCAGTTATTGAGCCAAGCATTTAAAATGTATGAGAATAAATTACCATGTAGGCATTAGAAAGCCGAGTCGCGTTGTGTCGCATTGAATTTGAATCGACCGGGGTGGTAAAATGTAAGAAAGGGGTGCAGGTGTAAATCATCAGACCTCAACTCCCCGTGCCTAATGGACGGACACCATTGCCCTCTTATGCGTGACTGAATTATGTCAGCGTGTTAAATGCTGAACACTTAACGGGGGACGGAGTAAAATTGGTTATCGCGTAAACTAATCGTCTGCTACAAACACTTGTTCACCCCGCTAACGTTATTTTGTACATTCATTAATAGTGAATAAACTGACTCTTGCAACTACTACGATCGAGTAATGTAAACAAGATTTAAGTGAAGTGTTAAATATTTTAAAATTATTTTATGTATTCGAGCTTGGTCGTTGAACAAGTGTGGCGCTTGGATCCATTTCAATCGCCGACAGTATCGTATCGTAAAGGTGTATTTAACACGTACTACTCCAAAATAACGAATAAATATTAACAAATACGATAACTTTTGTTCAAAATAAAATTGATTTAGTTATCATTTACATATTGGTGTCTTATAGACTATACATTTTGATTATTTTTACAGTCAAATTCATTGCCAATTGATATTAGAGTGCGAGTTTCAAAATGTTTTGTAGAGGATACTATGGTATTGTTTGATTCTTATCTATCTAACGTGATTTAAGCTTAGCCTATCGACTATCCATATAGCGCGCGCGTGTTTCCATGCACGTGCAACAGTGTCTGCAACTAACTTTTAACTTAAAATAAATATATTGCAACACTATAATTTATATATTGCGTATCTGAAGATTACTCCACGTACTACCAGGTAGGTCGTGGGATTTATGTGTTCGTCACGTTAAGCCCTTTTGTTGCACAATAAATTTTTATGTTAGAAGAGAAGAGGAAGATTTTGAGGCGTGCAATAAACGCTAGTAAAAGCACTGATTTATCAAAAACAAATTCTGTAAAGTTTGAAAAGAAATATGAATTTAAATGGCAATTTTTAAAAGAATCTATTCACAGCCATTAGCCGCATTATACGCACTGTAAAAATACACAACTTAATATACAAACAACCTTATAAACAAACATTTATAAACACACATATGAGACAAAGTTCTAGGTACTTGGGTGCCATAAACATTGAATGCTCATAATTAATTTAAATATTATAAATCATGTATATAAAAAACTATTAAAATATTTAGTGTATAAAAATGTACTTGTAGTATTAAAGAAAAATACCGTTCACTTTAGTTAAAGAATATATTAGTAACTGTGCACCCATTTCAAGTATATTTAGAAGTTATTAGAAAATAATGTTAAAGATACAAAATTGTATAATATTACTTATTATTTGTATTTACATTTATGTATGCGTTTTTTGTCTTTACTTGTATCACATTTTAAGTTCTATTTAGAGTATCTGTTAAGAAAGATTAATTGTTCATTTTTCACCTGTTTATTGCTCGTCACATATTAATTAGCTGAGTAATTAATTGTTTGTTTACAGTTCGATTATAATTTTACTCTTCACCATCAAATTGTAACCACACATGTGTTATTACGTCATCACTTTGGTGTAGGTATTGTCATTGTGCGACTTTTTATTAAATAAACATATTTAATTATTCGTATTTTAAGCTGTCTGAACTAGAGGTCACTACAACAACGAAGATACGTGTTGAAACAGTCGATCGGGTGAGAAGAGGCATAACACATACGCACCAAATACACAAACATACCTTCCCCCTAGTAACACAAGTAAATAATTGTTCAAAACAGGTTACGAATTGTCTAACTCTTTTCTGTGTTCCCGTATGCACAATTTAAAAATATTTACAACGATTAATATTTATTTTATATATACAAATTAATTACCCTAGGTGAGTATGCAAATATGTATCGTTGCAATCCATATACGCGTATATTGCGACAATAGAAGCATATGCTGTAATGTGCATGTATTAAATAAAATAAATATTTAAATTAATTTTAGTAATATGTAATAGACTAGCAGGTGTGAAATTGGAAGCTGAATTATAAACAGGAATCAACAGGAACATCAGCGATTGCCGCTGAGAGCGTGTACATAAGTAAATAGTGTGTGTGCGTGAAGCCTGTTCAAGCCTGAAAGTTTGCAATCTCACCCCAAATAGATGCTAAATTAAAGTTTTATTTAATTATAAGCAAACCATAAATATGAGAAAGATTGTAAAGACTTCTAAAAATGCATAAAAATCAGACACGTGTGCACTGCGAATTCTATGTAATTATGACGTTCAGTGCGAATTCTGTGCGATTTTTAGAGCATAGTAATTACACTAATGGTGCGATCATTATGATAATACGTATAATATGTGTAATTAAATTAGACAATGTTAGATCACCTTGAAATCCCCATTAGACATTGCAATTGGCAAAAATGTGCGAATATGTGAAATTGGACGAGAGTGGGGGAACAGACGCCGTGGACAGCTTCTGACCTCCAGAATTCTGTGACGACAGGTGTGGTTTTTTTGGTGAATATAAATACGAGCCCAGGAGAGCCAAATTTACTCTTCAATCAGTTTTCAATTGCAGCGGTACGCTATGTCCGTCAGATACGCGAAATTTTAATTACTTCAGACATAGCTAGACTCTATGTCCAATATCGACAAGATCTTTTGTTTATAAACTGTAAAGTATAACGGACAATATGTTAGTTCAAGTAATAAAAAAAAGAACAGTAACTACAATTATCGGACGTCTACAAACATCAACGCTCTAGACAGATGGCGAGAGAACATCAAGCAGAGGAACGATACGCAGAGCAATAGAGGCGGTTTATATAACAACAGCAGCCGATTCAGAGCAACACGTCATTCCATTCTACAGCCAGCCGATGGGACCATGAAGGACGAGTGACTGGAGGACGACCAGTGGAACCGGAAAACGCAAGAGGACATCCAGTAGGAGAGGACCGACAGATCACTGGAGGACATGGGGCAATCTGCAGAATTGAGGTGACGAAAAACCAATTTATAATTATAAAAGAATAAAGACATTGAAAGACATTAACAATAAAAAAAATTTTAAATTAAGAAACATTTTGTAGATAGAGATAAGAGAATGTAATTTAACTGTAGTAAGAATTTTCTTTAATGATGACCAGTTAATTTAAAGATAATTTAAATCCTTGCTTGGAGAATTAACAATTGATTTAATAATTTTAATTTTTCATTGAAAGCATATAAAGTAAAATAATTGGAAATACAGAAGAACACTAACGATTCAATTAGTTTCTTTAAAATGATTATAAAGCCGTAAGATGTATGCCAAGCATAGAATATAAGAACAAATTTATAAAGCACACATTCAGACTGAGTAGTCGAGAATTTATAGTGTAACGAAGAAATGTTTTACATAGAATTGCTAATATAAGATATAAGATATAAAATCTATTTTATGATGAGTGTACGGCAACAAAGAAACATTGAAACAATAGATAATGAATATTTTATGGCGAAGTAAAGATTACTATTATATTATTATTCTTTTTTATTTTGTTTGTTTGAATAAAGAAATGAAAACATATTACGATTCCTAAAAGGACTACTCTTATTATGATTACACCTGAACTCCAATTATACATACACGGTATCAGTAATGTTGTATGAATGTAAACACAGCACAAATTAATATATTATTGTATTGGTATAATTTTGTCTCCCAAAAGTACGGGGTTATACAATTCAAATTACATGTAAATGTATACACAAAAGGTACCGTTGTAATATATATATATATATATATATATATATATATATATATATAGGCCTACATGTGTGTGTGTTCATAATAAACTGTACTTTCATTTTATTAGAAATTCATTTTATTTTATTAGATTGTTATTAGTTTTCTCCCACATTTCCTGTTATCTTCTTACGTTGATTTTTCTTTTTTTTTTGTACTAGGCTATATAATTCGTTTTGGGATTCTTCTTCACTTAATTCTGTCAATATGTTTCTATCTCACACATTTATTAGAATATATTTATTTTTATATGGTATTGTTTTAAGATGTAGGCCTAGGTTTAATTCTTTCGTATTTGTCACTTTGTCTTTGTATAGTAGTCTCATTTGGGCGACCTATATTCTTGACGTACCTTTCTCCACATACTGTTCGGCCAATCATATGGTAAATCTTACTGTGTTATCGTTGTATCAGCTTTAACTCCATAGTCTTATTCCACATCCATGGTATCATTACACACACAAACAGTCTACAATATGAATCTATGAAGCTTTTCAGCGACATTATTTTCAATGAAACCATACGAAATCATCTAAAAACGTCTTACACATAATTAAAGTGTTGACATAAGGTCTGCTATTTTGTGTGGACACATATTATTTTAGGTATCTTTGAATATGTGTCTTCAAAGGATAAACATTAATTTCGTTAGAGGATTTTTTCATGTAATAACGTTTACACGGAGTATTCAGGTTAAAGGCTCATCTGTCTTTTGAATGTTTGAGAAGTCATATTCAAATAGGAGAAAATTTATGTGTAAAAGTCTGTAGGTTTCAACTATGGTGAAGCACTTTTTACTATTTCTATTATCAGAAACACTTATTCCTTACATTTCTACATCTTACGTAGTTGTACTATATCTCTCGCAAATACGCGTGTGTGGAAAAACATACATAATCTGAATCTGAGTTCTTAATCATATTACGTAAGGTTGGCACATACGGGACAACATAATCCAGAGAGTAGATAAAATTATGTAAACATTATTGTTGCAAATAACTTATCATTTAGCCGAGACATACGTGAAGCACAAGACATTCTCTGGCCGGTGAGTAATCGCGGAGAGTTTATCATCTTCGGCGAGTGACTCAGTACACTGCGAACGGTTTATATAAGGTTTACTGTTGTTTCCGACGGTGAGTCACCGTAACGACAATCTGAAAGCGTTACCTACAGTAACAAATTTATAGTGATCATTGCTTTCAGTCACTTTTTACATATAATAATCTCAGTGATAAACAAAATATTAACGATTTTACACTTTTACAACAAAATAATATATTTTTGTTTAATATTCAAACCTGCACACAACTGTTCCCCCCATGAATAAATATATGCAAAGAGAGCAATTGATAAAGTACTCTATTTGAGATTCACACGGCAAAAAATTTCCATCATATCAGTATATACGACACATATTCCATCATATACGACACAATAACCGACAAACAGTGCCCAACAAATAAATAAATATTTGCACACACGCGGGCGGGCGCGCGCACACACAGACATTATTGTATCCATTTATCTGTCGTAATTATGTTTTGTTAGACACATGCAATACATACATAATGTTCTATGTAGTCTCTTCATACCATTTGTGGTCTTAGATTACTCACCAAATGGTGGTGGTTGAACAACTCAAGGGCAGCTACTCAATGTGTGAATAGGTCTGTTGTGTCAATGAAGAAGAAAAAGAAATATAAATAATTATTGAAATTATTTGTTTTGCCGAAAATATAATATGTATTTTAAAGTACAGACAGAGTGGTTTCCAAGGAACACAGGCAGTGCAAACGCTTTCTCTACGGGAGATCACAAAACCATCCGTTTCCACAACAAATACTTACATAGTGCACATGCCGACATAAATCTTATGCCACATTCGGAACGACATGTTCGGTCAGTACAAAGAATGGTGACATCCGAAAAACATTAGAATGTTGTCCTCATTGTTAACACGTGTAAAAGAAACTGGGGTTCCTATTGAACGTGAAAGACCCTGTTCCTACGTACAAAACTTTTGTTCCTACCTCAGTGCTTCTCAACAGGGTCAGTGGCTGTGCGGGACGAAGGGCTTGCCCGTCGCCCGCTCGTGTACTACGTCCCGAGCTTCAGAAGAGCTCCTGCCGTAGGGACTACTGATGTTCTGGATTTAGGGTGTGGCCTGCTACCGGCCGTGTAGTGCTTCTCGTGTTACTAAAGAAAGGCCTATATTAGTTTTTAATATCACATTTTGGATTTTTTACTTTATGAATCAGTTGCATATCAGACTGTATTTCCAAAGGAGTATGGTACTGTAGGATTGTTATATATGTTAATTTTGATGTCCATATTAATTTTAATATTAATAGCTCTTTACATAATTTTACTGTCGGCACTTACTGATAATGCCGACGCTGTCAAAACACTATACGGGTATTATCAAAATTATTCCTTCACTGTTGTTTCAAAACTCCGATATTATGATACAGCTGTGCTGTAACAACTTTCTCATTTTTCCGAAAATTAATATTTTCCACTTTGTAACTCATATTCTTTACATGCCGATACAGAAGTGTGATAAAGAGAATGTAATATCCCAAATTCTATCATTACAAACACCATCATAATGATTATCATCATAATTCATTATAGCTGCCATCATGTCAATAATGTCGTCATGGTTATCATTACTATTATTAATGTTATCCCTGTCATCATTGTCGTCATCATTCTCATTTTCAAGACGGGGCCAGATAAAATACTTTATGCCTCTGTCGGCGAATGTGATCGTAGCTAGAAATAATTTTTATGTGTATCAAGTCCATCTTAATTATCGTAACTTAAGATCAGCAAAGTTAAAACACGTAACTATGTATGGCACAAAACATATGACTTAAATTTCAGCATATTTATATGCTAGTTTCAGTCTAAGGCAACAGCAGTCAGCTGTAAACAATCAGATTTTGGTAGCTGATTAACCGAACTTTTGGTATATTTCGGACCGAAATTAACCGAAATAATGCAAAGATTGCAAAAGGTCCCAGTTAATGCGGGTATATACACTCCCTTGTGGGCTGCCGTCTGCTCTGTCTGTGTCCATAAATTCGGACATAAAACTCCACTCGAAATATAGTAACGAAATAACACGTGTCTTTGATGTCTTCTTCATTTGTGTACTGAGTACGGTAGTAAACAAACAGTTTTTCTAAGTTAAACGTTTATTTGATATAGCGGTCCCCGTGATTTAAGAGCTAATTTAAACTGTGTACAGGAATGTCAACATTGTTATACAAATGTCGTTTTATGACCCATAAATTTAAATTTAATAACCACTGTGTGTGTGTGTGTGTGTGTGTGTGTGTGTGTGTGTGTGTGTGTGTTTTGTAACATTAGTTATTTCCTCAAATAACTTGGGGGTCAAGAGGTCAACAACAATATACATACATTGTAGTCCTATAGTTTTCAGATTTTAATGTTCCGGAAACAATTCTCGTCAAACTGATGACGCAATAAATTCCCATAAACTATTAAAACAGTAATTAAATTAGCTACAGTATGAAAGCACTGTTCGCTCGACTTTTCGGCTGTCGCCGTAAGAACGATTTATAATGCGGCGGCTCTTTGAAACTAGCCTACACTTCTTTGTCTACAGCAGAGGGTGAACAGGGTTGAGTGGCGTTTAGGTCACCATCCAAAGCTTAGTCAAGGGGTACTCGTAACCTGTGGGACAGGCTTGTGTATTACAGTGGCGGCTGGTGGTTCCCAATTTTGGTGGTTGCAGTAGTCGGTTTAATGGGGGGGAGGTTAAAAGACCACATTAAACAGATCTAATAACTACATATGTGCATCATACATAGTGCTGTCATATTGAAAAAAATACAAAGTTACTGTTTTACAATTGTTTGAGCAGTTAATTTGTGGGAAATTCCAAGTAAGTTGTGTCGAGACAGTTCATCTAACAAGCATGATGCAAGCGACTGAGCATCATGTTTAGGAGCAATGAAACCACAGAATCTTTCAACCTGTTTACCGTTTATTATATAACGACACATTATGACCATTTGAAAAACATTAGGAACTTCAGTGGTCTTATCAGCAATTACAGCCAAATAATCCGCTTCTTGTATCTTACTCGTTATTTCTTCATGGTATATTTCTAACATTATATTTAATAGTTCACTTTGAATGGTTTTTGAGGTGCCTTTAAATAGAGTTGCTTTCTCTAAATGATTTCCATTGCTGTGTTAAGCTCAGAACTGAAACCAATTAAGCCTCGAAATACACCAGGATCCTATGACGATCAGTCTCATTATGACCCCGCAAAGCTAATTCAAAAGCTCCAGAGAAGCGGATACAGTTTATTATTCTATTTAAGACGTACCGATTATTGCGTACTCTTTCGTTGTGTACTACAATATTACGTCTCTATTCACTGTCCACCTGCTGTGGTATACGTACCAAAAAAGAAAACTGAAAAGAATTTGTATTATGTACACTTTGAAGCCGGATGATTTTTTATTTTTTCGGCTAGATGATTAATATCTTTCATTCCGAATTTTGTCCAGGGGTCCTCCCCTCCAAACAATAAACAATAAGACAAAATGAAGAATTTCTTTCGTCTCAACCACATAACCAGTCATTGTTTTCATAATATTCTAGTTTAAATAATCGATTAAATTGTCGACCGCCTGATTTTACAATTTGATTTATTGTTAAGGGAGACTTTTGGTATCCTAGTCTATCGGTTCTTAACGCTATTCATTTTAAACTAAAAAGAAACACGTTGTTTAAAAGTACGCAGATTCAATAACTCCGAAAAGCACAAACACAGCAGCACTAAACAAAGAAAAAATAATACTTAACACACAGTTTAATTAATAAAAAAAAAATACAAAACCGATATACAAAATATGATAGTAAATTTTTACATATTTATTTCATTTAATATTATTTTGAACAATCAATGAAGGAAATTATTAAATATAACAAAATTTCGACGAAACCGAAACATCGAATTATGATAATGTTTTAGGCTTTTGAAATGTATAATGTGCATAAACTGCAGACTCTCCTGTTCAGCGATGTTCGTACGGATTTCTGACCGATTCACGACTACAGACCGGACACGTTGTTGGAGATCCTGTGCTGGTGCCTATATATTTACTATATAATAAACATTATCATGTTAAAAACGACAGAGACCGAAGATTTCTAGACTGTGGGGAATCGAAAGTGTGGAAAAAATATAGTGTTAACATCACCTGGAGCGTTACATTTTTCGATGACGTTACACATTTTGCATCACGCATTTTGTGGAATGACCCCCAGCCTAAAAACATTATCATGTTAAAAAGTTGATTGACACTTTATTATCACAATGGAAATTATACAAAATTATTACTACAATTTTATAAATTCAACTAATGGGTAACGTTTACCTTGAAGCAATGTAAACACTAAACCTGACGCTACTTACAAATCATGCAGGCTGTGCAGACTTCATGAGACAACTAAGGATGAGCTACAACGCTACTAGTGTAGCGTTGCAGAAGCTTTGCAACCGCCTAGCTAACATAGGGAACATAGGGCAATTGAGAAGAGAACGCGCGTTCTCCCATATGTTTGTGTAGTAAGCTCTGCCATTTACTCTTCAAGTTGCAAGCGGCCTACAACCACCAGCCTGCGCACCACATTTGAATAGTACCTGAACATTGCCGCATAGAATAGAATGCGCTCTCCGTTGTTTATGACACTCTTAACTGCTTAATGTTTTCGTATATTATTTTACAGTTTAGTTATTCTATTTTGGTGGTTATGCAACGCTGCAACCATAACACCAGCCGCCACTGGTGTATTATTCTCATTCATAATTTCAGTCACATCAGTAGGATTACGAGAAGGTTTGTTACACGCTGTAACTTGAGGCAGAAAGTCGGTAAAATTCTTGGACATTTGACCAGCTCACGCGGTCCGTAGCAACTTGTGCTGTCGTGGAACACCAATTTCTTGACGTCTGTTATAGACTATAGACTGGAGCGATTTCAAGATGATGCCTTTCATTATTTTCCAGTTACAGTGTAGTTCGCTTCCTAATACCGATGTAATTATGGCATCTAGGAGTTCATTGACTCTCTGATTTGTCCGTTCTCTATTTATCAGCGCGTTCTCATATCTGCTTATAAAAGAATCCCATATGTACATAAAATGGCCATGACAATATTTGACATCTTCCTCCACACACCTGCTTTGTATTTTTCAATCCGTCTAGCTTTCCTCAGTTTTATAGTTCATCTTTCCTTCAGCACGTGTCCTCACGTTGGCTGGTAGTCAGCGCTGTTATATCATGTCGCTGTCATTCTGAGCCAGATATGCAGCTAGCTCGACGCTCGGCTGTCATCTTCTTATGATTCAAGAATGTCGAATATTGGGAGTAGCTCTAAGCTTCTTCGAATGGATTTGCCCGTTCGTGGTAATGGTGGCAGGCAGTTTTGCAATGCATCTCCCAGCCGACTTCAGTTTCCTCATTTTCATGTCAATTCGAGTAGTGAAGATTCCACATAAAATATCATTTAGTGATGGCTCTATGCAAGATTCTCCAGCTAATCGGGCTACAACAGTAATAACACGCAGAGTTTACGATCAAAGTCAGCCAGCGACACGATCAGTCAGCTTGGATTAGTTGTAATAAATTAAACCGTCTATTGGGAGACTAATCACTGGCGTCTTGCGATCCTGAATTCTAGGACCTAAGATACCGTACATTGTTGAAACATATACAAACACACGCGCGCGCGCACATACACACACGCGCACACACGCATACACATTCAATATGTAGCATAAGCATTACCAATATCTAGTAAGACTTTAGATTCACTTCCTTTCATTGTTCCTAATAAATATCTTATCACAAATAATAGATATTTTGTTAATCTGATAGGCCTACTAGAATAGGAGATAGCAGATCAGTATAGGTCGCGCCCAATATAGAGGTCGTGAATTCGATACCCGAGTGCACCATAAAATTTAAAGTGCGTTTCTTCAGCTCCCATGTCGACTCGTCTGTGAAGTGAGTACCTGGAATAACATCCTGCGGTAGTAATTGGCGGCTGACGGCTCATATAAGGCATTCTATCCTGCCTAACTCCTAAACCATAGCCTATATTAATACAAATACTAAGCCTGTACAGAGCAATGTAACTGCGTTTGGAAGTATTACTGTATTTGGCGTATTGAAGGGCCTATTTGTACTTGAAAGTTTTTTTCATTCCCTCTAATAAAACGCGTGAAGGTGAAGATTAATATAAAATACTGGAAATTATACACAACACATGTCGTTAAGAGGATGGTTCGGTGGGAGATCGGACCAAAGGAAAGGAAGTTTTTTGACGTTTCATGCGGATACCGTTAACTTTTACGGTGTTTATTATTCTACAGCACGAGTGATAGCGCACACGCGTGTGTACACGCACTCCTCTGTTTGGCAGGAAATTTTTATTTGCTGTTTAACATTTACGGGATACGTTTAATCTTCGTATGAACAGAGACAATAGGTGCAAAAGGTCTAGTAGTCGGCGTTATACAGGCTCATCATCACGTCGACTTAATCATCATAAAACCAACGACTCCGCCTATTGTTTGTTAATAAACGCCATCGCGTTTCCGCAGAATGACCATACGATTGCTAGACTTTACCATTATTGTTATTATTATTATTCATACGTAGAGTTTACGACGCGCCATAATCGTTGCTACCGCCGTAAATATTAAATCCTTTCCCACTCGATGGTTTTACGGCTTCCCGCGCGCAGCGGTGAAATATGTGATCGGTATTTGTCAGCTTTTAACGGCTTTGACGGAGCATACTGTGCCACGTTAGACGCGTCTGTCTGTCTAACGAAAGGTAGCATTATATCGTTCAATTCTCAGTTCTTTTAATACTAGAAGGACATGTTACAGTATCATGACATAAATGAACCGATAAAACGTGTAGTACTGAAAAATGGGTTTTCATGAGTTATTATTGAAAAACATTGAAAAGATATTACAAAAAAATTGAGTTACGAGAAAAAAGTAACCAATCTACTTCTTTCCCTCCCTACATAAGATAGTAACTTATAAAATTTTTCAGTAAATGAACGACAATATTTCATGACAACACTCCATGTTTGTGTATTCTTTAATTAGTAGCGATCGTGAACCAACAATTGACCAAAGATTTTGTAATGGTCGGTCTTTGGATAGACGCAATTTGCGGAACATCGTTCTGAAGAGAATGGTAGCAACTAGCTGTTGGCCACACAACAGAAAAGTGAATTTGGCCCGCTAAGAAAGATTTCTAGATTGTTAGGCGACCAAGATGGTTCATGTTGTTGACACATTGGCAAGTTAGTTCATGACAGTCTTATCAGCAAACTAAATTTATGCAGTATTGTAACGCTTAGAGATTATTTTTATTTCCGTAAGCCTTCATGAATAGAAACAGTTATACATTTTTATAAAAATGTATATAAATTATTATAAAAATTGTGGGAAGTTTTACATTTACAGTTATTATTGACAGTTTGTACTCAAGACTTAGATGGGCTGAAGACTTAGAAATTCTACCCACATCGTGCGTAAAGAAACGATATTGATGACATTTTAACGATGATTATAGTAACACTCGAATCTCCTTTCAAGGAATCGGAGAACGTTGAACGTTGTATACACACGACTGGAAACTTATATCATGTATTAAGCATTAACAAAATCTCTTGTTACTAGTGCTGTTTTGAATAGACTGGATCCGTAACCATCAGTTAAGGGCAGAAGATACAAAGCATCAAAAGGGCCGCCTGGAAGTAGGAGACACTCTCAGAAAATAAAGGGTTGCCTAAACTGAAAAGGACAAAGGAAACGAAATGTATTTAAAGAACATCGATGCTTGTTATGGAAATAATAGACAACAGTGGAAACAAAAAAGAAAACAAAAGCCGCCCTCTCACCAATCGAACCCCTAATGGCGTTTAGAGAGTGCGCGGTCCGTTACCATTGCTTAATGCTACTGCAGTACATCCTCTACAAAGTACATTTTTCTCAAGAGGAAGACACCCCTTTCCTGACACTCCCTTCATCCTGTTTTGTCTTTCTTTCCAAGCCTTTGATCTCAATAAAGTAATTATAGACTTATTGAGTCCCTCCGGCAATAATCAAGTCAAACCTTTTATTTGTTTTGTTTTTTAAGGAATGAAGTGTTTGGAGTTTCTACGAGTAACGATGTACACGCCACTTTGATGCGTAAAAAACACAACCCGCACCTATTGAGTTGCGAATTTTATATAGGCCTACTAGGCAAACTAATGCCACGACGAAAACATGAGTAAGATAATTACATAAATATTGTTTTTGTTTAATTCCAAGCAGATTTTATGATTACTAAACATTTGGATAAAAATATGTGTCAGGCCATGTATGATGATTTACAATTTATGTATCGTTTTTTATATTATTCGTTACTACTTTTTACAGAATGTTTGAATTAAAAGTAAAATTTATTAAATTGTAACCGTTTCGAAAGTGTCATAAAATGTAGGCTTATAAATAGCAACATGTATAGGCATCTATACTACATTCTATAAATTTTTTGGTCAGGCTCCTGAAATTATTTTGAAGTTGTATGAACGACAGTGAGTCGATTCATTTTTTAACAGAGTACTACTTACAGTACTTATGGACAGTATGTCATTATTCACCTACTACTAATTTGTTTTTTTTAATGTTTAATGTGTAATGGTAAATATATATAAACATATCTGTTGTTTTTCCTTTTCTTCTTCTTCTTCTTCTTTTTCTTCTTCTTCTACAACAACAACTACTACTAGGCCTACTACTACTACTACTACTACTACTACTACGACTAAAGAAAAAAAAGAAACGTATTTTATTATCTGAAGATATATTTAGTTATACTACACACGCTATTTCGTGACAAGTGATCGGGAAATCATATGGAAATAATTAGACAATATAATTTACAGTTTAAAAAACAATATAGAAGCCGCCCTTACCGATTAGTATCTTGTTCTGACAAGTAATTATCGCTTTTCTTGTTTCAAGATATATATTAAATTTTTTCGTAAGCATATATAATAAGTAGGTGATTTATGACGTAACATATTCGGTAAGATAATGAGTATGTCTTTTGATCGTCTTAACTGATAGGGAATTAAAAAATTTCCCTGAATGTTTCTGCGTAAAAAGTTTGCGGTTACACAATTAACTGACAGTTTCGAGTAAATTTAATAAAATAAATACCATAGGCCTACTTCAAAGGCAGAAGCACAATAGGTTACTGCAATTGTTTTTTGTAATTTTTACTTCTTTCCTGTATTGTTACATGGACGATTCTGTACGTTGCAAGGGCCTTGGGAGCACCAAAGGTAGCGAACAAGCTCTAAATTCGAGTGGCTATTGCACTATTCCTACTCTAATAGTCTTTTTGTAATTACATATTTTTCTACATTAGGCGTAGTTATTTGTTCATCCTAACAACAATTCATGTTTACTATTTCACTCTCTACTTAGGCCTACTTCTGAAAACATTCCCTAATTTGAGCAACTGACAGTCACAAGTAATCATGTAATTCGCATACATGCCGCGCCTTCATGTCGCACTCTCAAAGAACACTGTACAACTAATTTTCCCCTACGATACCTCGCTTACAGCGTTGATATTCTACACGTTATCAGCATTTTCATCGATATTTTTTGTGTATATTTAATTTGCTTTTACCCTATCCGATGTTTTTTTTAACAAAAGTTGGGATACAGTAAATGTTCCTTGTTATACATAGTATAGACTTTCAATCTCAATTCTGGAATTCGTTGGTACCAAGAGTGTTTTGTTGATTTCGTCTGTATTAAACCTCTGTATTCTTTCTAACCTATTTCGGCAGTTTAGGACCTCTTTTCTGACATTTCTTTAAGGTTTCTCCATCAGCCTTTCCCTGTAGTACAATTATGATATAGCTTGTGTGCCTAATTAAGTACCTCAGACCCAACATTCCTTCTGATGATGTTCTTCTTAACCCTCCTACGTTCTCTTCCGTCACTGTGCTATCTCTACCCCTCTCTCTCTTTCTCTACTACTCCACGATTCACAGCTGTATTCACAGTTCTACAAAAACACCATCAACGCAATAGATTTTTCTACGCATTTTTACGAGATTTTCTCATGTTTTGAGTCCAATTATTCTTGAGGCCAAACGCTTCTTCTTTTACCCCAAAACTATTTTGACTCTGCCATTGTAGATTTACTAGACTTTAGATAATCTTTCACAAACTCAGACTCTCCTCTTTAATCCAGATATTATAAGGTTTTACGTGCCTAAAATTCACACCTCCCACTTGAATATTAATTTTACCTTCATCACCTGCAGTTTCCATCATTAAATTTTGTTTGCTTCCATCTGTATGTTTAATTCATGAAGTGGATGCCTTTCGTTCTTTGATTTTCAGCCCTTCCTTTCCGTTTCCTTCATTCACACTTCTTCTAAAAATGTAATATAAAACGGTTCTAAATGTATGTTCTTGAACAAACAATACAATTGTAATAGTTTCATGCGAGTGATTATATTTTTTATGAAATGTTAGGATGCCATTTACATTATTTGTACTAAATTTTGTGAACTGGAAAATACTCCTCGCGTTTAATGGATTGCTTGCAAATATACTACGAGATATGGCGGAACCATTCGATTTAAAATTTGACCACATAGAATTTTTTAATGCAAATTGAGTATCATTATTGAATTGTTGGAAATTAGGAACTGGATTAAAAAGTTGAGCTCAATATTTGTATGCATTGAAAACAAAAAAGTAAGGAAAGTAACAAACATCGCTTCGGCTTTAGTGATACATGGTATCATCCCGTTGCTATTACATCAAGCATGGAATACACATAAATCATCACGGAGCTGAATGTTTTGTCTAAACTAAATCTGAACATTTCTCTTGGACGGGTGTTTTCATGTTATAAGCACCTTCAGTATTATTATAGCGATTGAAAGCATAGCTATTCGTAGTGGCTGTTGAAGAATCATTGGATTATTGGTGTTGTAAGCAAATGCTTTTATTTCGATACCCCTGAACACTAGGAATGCTCCATCACGCAAACAACCAGAACATTCTGAGCGGTTAGAAAAGTACAAATATTTCAGTCAAACAGTCAAAGAAACCGTCTTGTCCAGGAAATATTATGTTGGAAACATTATCATGCACAAAAGTCCAAGGAATCGCACAACATATTTTTGTAAGTTCTTTACAAAATTAATGCGATTGGCATGGTTTTACCTCATTATATTTCCTGTAAAAAAATATTGCGTTTTCCAGATTGCCAGCAGGCTTACCAAAATCATTTGTCTTCGTAGGGCTAGGATAGATAGAAGAAATAAAATTGAATACTGAATTCAAATAAAACCTACGCATGTCACATACAATTTTCACCGACAGGTTTAGTTTGGGAGACATTTTAGGACGCTTACTGATTCGAAGTTTATTAAGGATACTGTTGATGACAACCTTTGATGTAGTGGAAACGTCCATTGTTATAACTTTTAACGTCTACTCGTTAGTTTTGAAGGTTTTAAATTTTATTTAATTGTAATTTTAACTTACTATTCAGTCTGTCAAAGTTAGGATACGAGAAGAATTTTTCAAGAACTCATCATACACATGCTACAATTATAGCTGAGAATCAAAAGCTGTAGTAGCTTACATAACGGTCTTGAGTGGGGGCAATTGTTACGGGAATAATATCATACTTAGTTGAATAGATGTTAACAAGGAAAGTAATTTTTATTCAGAGCAATTTGTTTATAGTTTCTGTAACAGTTAATCCTACATCTCACCCTCACTATCTAATTTGACCAGTGAACACACGCGCAAACGCGCACAATTAGTAGTTTTTACGCACAATTGTATGTAACAATCTGCCAGCGACTAATTGGCTGAATTGGTGTGGGTTGACAGGCCACGTGGTCACTACGACTCTACATTGGTTGATATTTTCCAATTGTATACATTACAATTGTATTGAGTTTATAAGCAACTTTAATAGAACTAAATCCAAAGTTTTATTTAGATTAAATACTTCATTTAAAGCACGTGTGCGGGTGTGGCACTTTGACCGGTATCAGTTGAGACTTGAGACAACGATTACTGACTACCGAAATCATTCCACTCAAAGCCATGTTATATCGGCATTTATCGTTCCATATTATGTTCCACGTATCACTGTACGAATCGGTAATAAGAATCATGTATGTTGTAATGTAATATTGTTTATTATATATATGGTGTTGATTGACAAGCCTCACGTTTGAGGGTCAACTAGGTAGTATAAAGAAATTCTGATATGTACGACACATAATTATTGACACCTCACGTTGTAAGCACCAATTATGTAATATAATATATCTTATTAATTTATTAAATTGATTATTTATTATTGGGCTTTTGAATTAATCTGAACTTGTCATACTTCTGGGTATCAATTCTGTGATGTCTTATTTATTACTTATAATTTTATTTTTAATTTGCTTGGTTAACGTCAATTTCGGTAATAGTAAAATTAACTAAGATTAATTATGATTTGATATGACTGAAAGAAAAAAAAATTAAATGGTATTCACTGAATTCTTCTTTTAGAGATATATTGCATTCACTAGATTTAAATTACTAAACTTATAACCTTGAATAAATAAATAACTCTCTCTTCAAAATTGAATTCTTTTATTTTATTTGGTTTAATTTACTTTGTAATTATTAAATTCAATACAAACAATTTAACCTTGTCTATGCTAGCTGGGTTATGTGAAAGTTGGCAAGACTCATCTCAAGGATTAAATATTACTTTTATTTTAATTTGAATTAATGTTAGTAGATTCTTTTGACTAATCTACAATTATTACTGTTACGAAAATACCAAAGTAAAGTACAAAATAATTACATCTGTGGATCTTATTTTAATATCCTACTAAATGTTTTCAGTCAGTTGAGATTGGCATTACAACTATAACGTTTTTCCAAGATGGCGGACCTGCGTCTGTTGACTGGATGTGAATTTGTGTTGAAATATAATAAATTCCCTAATTCTCTCCTATAAAAGATTACCAGTGACTAAAGTTAAATAAAGTGAAGTGATTATAAGTTCTGTTGTATACAGTGGTAGATTGAGTTCATCATAAATAATTATTGTGATTGTCAGTGATGTTTGGTTTATATTAGAATCAATTTGTTTTTTCTCGTCAATTTATAGTATTTGTAACGGTGTTTTCTGTTTTTTCTCTCTTTGTTTTTCCCACTTCAATTCAATTAATTCTTCGAGAAGATCACACGGTTAAAAACTTTTCTTGTAAACACTACTAGGATCACAACCTAACCTGTCGCGGGCTCGATTATATTGTTATGACATTACAGAACAGTCTACGTATTTTCGAATGTGCCAGAAGAATCTGGCTCTAATGTGTGTGGTATACGTGACTCTAGACGCATTCGCGAGACTTTTCTCGAAGCCGCCAGCCGCGCGGACTGTGTCAAGGCCGCAATTAATTACGTAGTACACACTGGTGCTAAGACGTAGTTTGGAACGTTCTGGTCTGTGAGCGGAAGTATAAATACATGACGGCAGCGGACTTAGTTTCAGTATAGTTGCGATATATTTACAGTGCCGTCCGAGTTTATTGTTGGGCGATTACAAGTATTATCGGGTGATATTACTGTGTGCGTTCAAGTGAAGTGTTTAATAATCGGGTGGGATAATTGTAATACAATTGTTTTTAATTTTAGTGGACATTTTATTGCGTGTGAACAATTTTTATTTAATTTGTTGTAAGAGACTGTGTTGTTAATTACGAACTGTTTAACTGTGAAAATTATGCTGGTGATTAGTGACTTAATTGGTGTTTTGATTTTGTTTCCACTGTACCTACGACGATCGAGTTGACCGTCGTAACAATATTATAGATTTTTGTGTGTGAATTAATACGGAGAGTGCGTGTGACCACAACAGCGTTCAACAAACGAGTGACGTCTTTCCTCGCTGGCGTCCCTGTCCAAAATGTGAAAATTTCTGATTGGCTGCATTAGATATGCATTGTTAACTGACAAGCCTGGTTTGCTTGCTAAAACTACTAGTTGATTTTTCGTTTAAAAACTTTGAACTTATACAAAATTTAATTTAAAATACATTGGTAGATCTAAAATCTCTGTTTTTTGCTGATAATTTTGATACATCAAAAGCTTGGTGCACTATTAGCTGATATAAAATTACTAAATTACAAACATTTAACATAAACAATTAAAATATAATATGAGTTGCTTGCCAATTTCACTCCTAATTTTAGTTTACAGTAGTGTGAACATCAATTTACTTAACAAAATACATATTATAACGTTTTTTGGTTACAAGCAGAATGATCACTGTTGCACACCACTATATAAAAATTATCCCGATTAGCGCTTTCAAGCTTCACAGCTCATCGTCAGTCGGAATTCCGATCTGACGATGAGCTGTGAAGCTTGAAAGCGCTAATCGGGATAATTTTTATATAGTGGTGTGCAACAGTGATCATTCTGCTTGTGATTTCAACCACTAACACAACTTTCTTCATTAAACTTCTGTTTTTTGGTTAGTAACATAAAATCTCATAGGCTTTTGACACATTTTGCCACACTTAATACAAGAATGATTATTTAACTGTAACTCTATTTACATTGTAATAATTAATTATATGTTTGAATAAGAAATTAATACATGCTTTATGCCATGACACTTAGCATTACCAATAACATATGAATAAGGTTTTTACATGACCTTGACTAGGCTAACCATTTATTTCTTGTTAACTATACAACTTAATTATGTCTAACACCCCTATTATAAGTTATTTTAATTGTTTTTGAACTAAAATACTTCTTAACCTATATCACATTTTCATCTTTACAAGACTGTTTACAGTTTAATTAACCACGTCCCTGGTATTCAGTAACTCATTTTAGTAACATAATAACATACCCCAAAACTCTCTTGTACATAAACATTTTAGCAATACTAACAGTAACTCATTACTAGATAATAGCATACATATTTTAATAGTGTTTATATTTAATAATATACTTGGAATATATCAAACCAATATATGATAGTAAACATTCACTACCTTGACCTATATGAATATTTCATTTATGTTAATGTTTCACTTATCACTCTGTTTAAAGTCTTTTGATACACTTTAAACTAACATAAAGCACTTTATCTGTAGCTAGTGTCAATTATCACTCACTATACCTAGTCTGTCACTTTTTAAAAAACAATGTTTAACATTTTAGTGTCAATTTCACTTCTTTTGTTTTATTAGTCTTTCATTGGTTACTTGATAGATTACTTATTACTAGACATATCATACATGCTATTAACACAAACATAATAAATGACTTAACTTAACCTAAAACCTCTAACTCTATAACAATAAATAAACATAAATTCTTTTATTACACATTACACCTAACCTAAGTGGTCTAGGTTCTGTTTATTTTGTACTTTCTTATTGATTTTTCCGTAGTCATGGCGCTTAACAGTTTCATGTTAATAATTAAGCTTTACTACTCAATTTTTCAATATCCAGTTTAAATAAAATGAGTTGTTACTAGTTAGGTTTTTTAGTGGGGTTTTTTGTGATAATTGGGTGTTAAATCATAGTTTGTTTATGGAATGTGCAAACTGTCACGTTACAGTGTATACATAATATATATTTCAAATAAATATATATATTGCGACAGTACAGATAAGTGCTGTACTGAGCAGTGAATATAAAAATTTAAATATACATAATAATTTGTAAAATAATTAATAATATATTAGAAGTAAGCATGTCAGGGATTGTAAGCTTGGCTCAGACAAAAATATGGACAGGTGTTTCGACCTGAATCGACTTGTACACACACACACACACACACAGATGTAACTGAGAGTGTGTACAATAGTATTTTAAATGTGTGTGTGACGCAGGTCTATGCAGGCGAGTTTGCCACCCCAGTATGAATAATTACGTAATTACTGTTTTTCCGTAATTATTCATAAACTATAAATAAGGAGTAAAATCCAAAGACACAATAAAATGTAATAAAATTAACTACATACTGTGTACGAAAACCACGTGAAAGGGACACACCGTACGAATGTAGTGCGAAATAACTGTGTACAGATCGCAAGGGTTAAGTTACAATGTCCAAAAGTACAGTGAACATGTGTAGTGAAAATAGTTATAAGATGGGTATAAGAGTATACTCACAGGACTCTGCAATTCGCAGAAATATAAGAAAAAGCGAAATTGACGAGGAGTGGGGGAACAAAGCCCAGAGACAATTTTAGACATGTCGATTTCGTACAACTGCAGGTGTTAACCAAGGCGTGGGTATAAATAGGACACACACGCTACAATTGTATCTTTTTTGATCACCCACAGTTGCGGCGGGAGCTTCTGTCCGTCCGCACGGCGTATTTATTTTTTTGTAAATAGTTTCATTCTTCCAGTTACATACAACTATGTAACTAAGTTGTAAATACAATCACTTTTAAATAGTAACAGAATTACATGAGAAGAAAATCCATATAAGATGATCAACTGACGTCCGAAACAGCACGAGAAGAAGTAACATGAAGTTCCGGAGAGCGAGAGAGCTGACGACTTAGTTCCAGAGAGCGAGATGACGTAGGAGTCTAGAGGCGACTACGCTGGACAAGAGGAATGGTACTGGAGTCTAGAGCGGCTGCGCTGGACAAGAGGAACGTTACTGAAGTCTGGAAACGACGCTGGACAAGAGAAGCGACGCTGGACAAGAGGAATTGATGCTGGAGTTCGAGACGAGGACGATTACAGATGGATCGATTGTGATTGAGTATGACTGCCAACAATAAGGTGATAAACAACTTATTTATCTCTTAGTCGAACAATTAACTCAAAGACAATTAAAGACATTCTTGTTTTACTTTAAAGTTAAGAGCCAATGTTTCTTGTAAATATAGAGTTAAAATGATTGAAGTAAGATTAACGTAAACAAGAGCTCAAATTAGTATTGAAATGAAAAGAATGCAAAGCATTTAAGTAAAAATTAGAGTTTTATAAATCAGTACTGAAAAAGAAAGATAAATTCAGTAGCTATTAATATTTTGAATTTCGTTACAATATCTAAAAAGATATTTAAGCATTGATATTTAGAAGCACACTAATTGACTGAGTAGTCAGGAAATGATATTTTTAATAAAGTAATTATTAGAATAGAATATTTAGTCAGTAAGGATGTATACAGCGTAAGCCTTACGGCATAGTAACAAAGCAATAATGAATCTTTTAAGTCGAATCAAGTGCCTTGCTCACAATTTCATTATTACTAAATAAATTTGAAATACCGTTACAAGTTACATAGAGTTATTATTACAGATACACCTGATATCCCCTTTAAACTGTGTCACATTAGTTGTTGCAGTTAAGTTATCGCTACAAAGTGTGGGTCATCCCAATTTAGTATTACATAAAAATTTAGCAAAACTAATCTGTCGCAATATATATACAATTTTATTAAAAAATCATATACAACTTGAAAATATGTCACACGTTGTTGTTATTCCCCTATAGAAGTACATACGGCACCCAAACGTCTCTATAGCACAGTACTTAGCCGGAAAACATCTGACCGCCACCAAAGTCTCTCAAATTTGACTAACAGCATGTTATAATTGGGTAGCATCCTTCCCTTACTATATACAAATTCTTGGCTTACTGTGAGAAACTTATACACATCTAAAAAGCGATGTCTTGAATGTGTTTAGAAACTTAATCAAATTTTAATTGTTTTTCTGCTCTAAACCGTACTTCCAAACCATTAAAAAACGCATTCACATACATTGAATATTATGTCTGATTATGTCAAATCGTTTGTAATGAGATGAGCTACAACCTAGTCTAACTCCCATATCAAAACCTCCATTAAGAAGGGAACTATCGGTTTCCTCACGCAGCGTCGCTACGAGTGACTAGCCCGAACCATTGACTATTGTAAACCGAACTTACGATAATTACGCACATTTTAATTTATCGTACTAGTCTCTAGCACTCATAACCACTGACTTATTGTCTAAGCATAATTTTCATATTACAGCTGTAGGCCTATTACAACATTCGATCCTGCTTATTGTCTAAACAGCATGTAACTCAACAACTGTAATAACTAGATTTTCGGTCAAACTTCCATACGCATTACTCACTGTAAAACTGCTATGTAGGCCTATACAGTTCAATTTTAATCTATGAACTGGGTATAGAAACACTTTCCTCGAAACTGCTCAGGAAGCATTAACGGTCCTCAATATGTTGTAATTTTCTAGCGTTCACAGCACATAATTTCTGAAAGAACAAAAATCCCACAAAGCTGTACTACTAAAAGTACATACTTCTCTATTTATAAAAAAAACATGAATATTACTACTTACAGAGAAACCTAATGCTTTAAAACCGATGTAAGTGTACTGTGCCCAAATTAGCCTACTCCTTCCCGAACAACGGTTGAAGTATTATTTTCCATTGTCGTTTTTTTTGTTACCAACAATAAATCTAAATCTACGAGCCCTCCTAAGTGCGTCCACTTGTGTGTGTGTGTGTGTGTGTGTGTGTGTGTGTGCAGAGTTTTATTGGCGTGATTTACATAGTTAGGGAGACATATGTTAGTGGAGAGGAACGCCGTAAAAGAGAAATCTAGGTGGAGCAGTAAAACTAAGTCGTCATTCGACTGCAATTTACATGAAGTCAGCGCTCATCTGGACAGCGGAGTTTACGACTGACGGAAATTGCATTTCAGATTGGTCCTCCTTAAAGTCAGTCGCTGCAGTTGCTTATGACGATACTGGTTGTGAATTGCAAACGAACTGAGAAAGCCTGTCCCTCCATTCGCATAGTTCTACTGCTTAAAGTAGCTTCATATATTTATAAATGAAAATAGCCAAAATAATAGGATAATATTTATAAGTTATAATCATTTCACTACTGCAAAACCTCACTGACAGATTTTAGGGTAATCACACCCTTTTAAAATTTTCATTACGTAATTAAAACTTTCTAAAACCTAATTAGTATGGTTATTTTGTTAGTGTCAAAGATGTGTGGAAGAAAATATATGTAGTAATCGAAATTCAAAATAAACGATTAATATTAAGTGTAGGCTTACGTTGAAATATTATTATTAACAGTAATGTTACTGTTGTTATTGTTGGTTTTGTCCATTCAAAGCCCAGGAGACCTGTCCAATAGACTATACGGATGGCCGATCAACTCTTTGGGCAGTGGAAGAAGTAATAAGCACGTTCCATGAGGCCCAGCAGGGAAATCATTATTCAAGAAGGATAGTCTTGTTGGTAACGCTCGATATTAAGAACGCTATTAATTCTGCCCGTTGGAACGACATGCTTAGGGCTCTGGAATACTTCTTCCGGATCCCACAGTATCTTATTCGGATGATGGAATGCTGCCTGAGTAACAGGGTACTAATATATGATACGACAGATGGACCTCATAGGAAAAAATCATCGTCGGAGTTGCTCAGGGCTCAATTTAGGGCTCTGACCTTTGGACGTATTCTACGATGGAATTTTATGTATGGAGATGCCACCAGATACTTTCCTTGTAGGTTACGCAAATGATAACGTGGCAGTGACTATGGCAGTAAACACTGATGATGCACAAATAAGTCTGAATCAGGTAATGAGACGTACTGGCTCCTGGCTTGAAGAATATGGCCTGGATCTAGCCATCGAAAAGACCGAGAGAGTACTGCTCACCTTGTGACGAATCCCCACAATCATACCGCTGCAAGTAGGAGTTGAGGCTATACTTACAAAGAACGCAGTTACTAGGGGTAAGGCTAGATTCAAAGCTCTTCTACTGGGAGCAAATATAGTATGCAGCTGACAAGGCTGCTCACATCACAACAAAGCTCAGCAGGCTTATGGCCAACGTAGGAGATCCCAATGAAAACAAGAGGCGATTGTTGATTTCGGTCACAGAATACATCCTTCTGTATGTTTGCGAAATCTGGGCCGGTGCACTAAAGACGGAAAAATACAAGAAACGTGCATCATCGGTGCAGAGAAGAGGAACCCTCAGAGTAGCATCCTTTTACCGGACAGTGCCAGAGCCAGTAGTCCTGGCGATAGCGGGAGTGATTTCCCGCATGGGACCGTATTTCTGCATTTATTCAGGGGGTCTTACTAGAAAAGAAAAGACTGGTACAACTGGCAGTAGAAGATAAGGGACAACTAGAAGGAACCTGATAAGTGCGCAAAAGGTTCCATCCTGAAGAAGTACGCTAAGTGGTTCCAGGATATGAATGATTGATTAGAGGTGGGTTATTTAGAGGATGAGAGTCACACGCACCAGGGCACACACGGTTTCCTCTGACGGTGCATAAAGCATTTTCCCCTTCCTAAAAAACAATATTATTATTATTATTATTATTGTTATTATTAGTGACGTACAGATGAATGCCCACATGGACGAAAAATGGCACCGGACTGAAGTATAGCAAATATTGAGTCCCGGAGTAAATCCATAGAAAAAGTATTTGTGGTTTTGGTGGGTCTCTTCCTCCCCACATACCGTAGGAGGAGAACGGAGAATCCTCCGGTGGTGAACATTAGTTTTCCAGAGTCCCCGTTAAAAAAAAAAAACACGGAAACACAGAACAAGACTTACAACGAAACTGTAAAAGTCTAATTTTCATGAGAACAAGTTTAAAAAAAATTTAAAGATCCAACTTCAACTTGACAACAATTTTTAACAAGTGTTTAGCTAGTGTATAGATACTGAACATGACTTGTTTTACAAACAATAAAAAATAGTGGATTACTTTCTCTATTTTAGAAAATAATTTGACATATAAATCATTTCTATACAATAAACGATGTTCATGTTCGTTTGGAGTAAATTTTTGTTTTAATAACTTCACTTGTTACCCCTTGACTACATGTAGCTGGAAAAAGGTCGACGAATCTGGTCCAGAACAATTGTGTAGTAAATCTGTAACGTATCTTACTCGATATAATTGAGGATCTGGATGTCTAAATAATGGGGATCTTGGACTTATGTACCTCTATATTTGACAGTTAGACTAATAATGCAATTAACTTAAGTGTTAACGGATATGAAAACAAAGAAATGTTCAATGGTTTACAATTAGATATATAAAATTGTGTAATAACAGAATTATATTTTTAACTATTTGTTTATAAGTACACTTTTGGTTAAAAATTGAATAACTGAAATTCAGTATTAACTCTGCACTCAACTAAATGATACGTGTTTAATATTAAACGTAGCCAATGTGGGTACCTTCTCAGATTCATTGTCTGTGATGCATTTAATGCATCACGTGTATTATACCTGATATGCAGACGTAGTTTATACAAAACTGTTACTGACAGCTTCTTCCCGAATCTCATTAAAGAACATGCTATCAAGAAGTTGATCGGTACTGGGGAACGCAAAAAACGTGGCGTTATTTGTGAATACCGGTTTAGATATTAGCAGCTAGTCCTTAGAGGTAAATGAGAATGTTGAGTAGGTCTACTAAACTATGTAGCAGAAAAAAGTCCACAACCGAACTTTATTACATTGTGTTTATATAGAAAAATATATAACAAGAACAGTGTAAAAATATAGCAATTTGTTGTAGTGCTATGTAGAATGCGAGTAGGCCTATGCTGTCACTACTACTTGGTGCGACTTACCGGATATTAGTTATCAGCTGGCAGCTTAATGACGCCTGATTGTACTAATAGAACACCTTAATAATTAACACAAAACTCATTGTCTAAATTTATAATATCATAAATAAGGGACACGTCATTAACTTCAGCCGCCTAATAGTTTCACCCTACATGTTATTTGCCTCAGTACACATTTGCACAGTTTGAGTCACATAAATATTATGATTCTCCCCATGAGTTGAATCAAAGAACTCTGGTAGACAGCCAAGCACCATACCTACTGGTCTGCTAAGCAGTGCAAAATAATTATTGTGATTAAATAACTTATATTTGTAAATCATAAGCAAGTATTAATTCAGCTAATTATTTCTTTATGATTTAGCAAGTGCCGCAGTAAAGTAAATAATACAAAGAACGTGTAAAACGAAATTCAATTATATGGCCTACCCATATAACATATTGCTACGACAGCGTAGAACAATCTAGGCGTTTATCGAATGTCCCAGAAAGATCTCGACGTAAGCGTGTGGTGTACGTGCTACTAAACGCATGTTGCGAGAAATTTCTCGACTTTGCCAGCCTTCGCTCGGGCGCTCGGACTGTGTCAAGGCCGCAGCAATTACGTAGTTCGCGAGAGATAAGACGCAGTTTGGAAGCTTCTGGTGTGTGTTAGCTAACTTTAAATACATCGCGTCGCGGTCTTAGTTTTTCAGTTCAATGCGAGATTTTTGACTGTGCGGTTCGAGAGTATAAGTGCGATATATTTACAGAGCGGTTCGGGTTATTACGGTGTACGTTCAAGTAGTTATTAGTGAAGTGTTGCGTTTTATATTCGGATGGTATAATTGTAATACAGTTGAGTTTTAATATTAGTGGACATTTTATTGCGTATGAACAATTTCATTTGATTTGTTGTAGACACTGTGTTGTTAATTACGAACTGTTTTACTATAACAATTAAAGGTGTGATTAGTGACTTAATTGGTGTCTTGTACTTATTTTGTTTCCACTGTACCTACGACGATCGAGTAGACCGTCGTAACAGTGGTGTCAGAACTGGGATAGAACGGTTAACAGTGGAAACAGTGGACGCTTTGTACAAGACGAGTGTGATTCGTAATTAATCGATAAACAATGGATGTCAGTCAGATGATGGAAAATTTACAGGCGCTGCTGTTGCAGACAGAATAACGACAGGACGAGAAACGCAGACAGGAGGCGGAGGAAGCAGAAAGACGACAAAAAGAAGAACGAATACAAGAAAGAGAAGAAGCAGAAAGACGACAAAAAGAAGAACGAATACAAGAAAGAGAAGAAACAGAAAGACGACAGGATGAAAAACGGAAGCAGGAAGCAGATGACATCAAGGAGTTAATACAGCAGCAAAAGCAGACACAAGAACAAACCGCTGCAGAGTTGGGTCTCCTACGAGGTGAGCTTAATAAGCAAGTAACTAAAATATCGGAGGTACAAGAATCAATGACATTAAAAATAGCTGAAGTAGAAAAATCTGTCTTGACTGTGGAGGAATCGATGTCTACAAAAATATCTGTTATAGAAGAATCTGTGTCAAATAAAATATCTGCAGTAGAAAACTCAATGGCAAACATAAGAGAACAAATTAAAACTGAAGTTGAACAGTGCATGAAGATTCAACCAAAACAAATTTCTGAACAGACTGTACCAGTGATCAAGACAGAAAATAAGTTAACAGAGAAAGTCACTTTGCCTGCAGTAGGGACAGTTCATGTCAAAGCTCCAACCTTTGACGGAAGCACTCACTGGGCAACGTACCTCCGCCAATTTGAAGCTGCTGCATGCGCAAATAATTGGACAGAAAAAGACAAGGCTGTTTCGCTTGTTCTTGCATTAAAAGGACCCGCGGCAGAACTACTACAGAAAGTGCCACCTGACAGCCAGAACACCTATGCCGAGTTGATAAAAGCTCTGGAATTACGGTATGGTGATAAACATTTGCGAGATGTGTACTGCACCCAGTTGAGAGCAAGGCGACAACATTCCGGGGAAAGTCTTCAAGAGTTTGAAGCAAGTATCGACAGACTAATTAGACTGGCCTATCCTGAAGCGCCAGAAGATTTTCGAACGCGTTTTGCGATGCAGACATTTACTGCCGGTGTCCGAGATAACGAACTACAGCAAGTGTTACGAATGGCAAGACACCAGAACAGTGCGGACGCCCTGGTACATGCTTTGCAATTTGAGGCCGCCAAATCAGCGTCTGGTTGGACAAGTCATAAAGTGCGCGAGCTAAAAGATCGCGACGGCACAGACGATGAGGAGGAAGAACAAGGAACAGAGACTCGGCTGTCGGCGCCACAGAATAAAATAAGAAAGGATGGAAGACCGAAGTGTTATCGATGTGGGAAACCTGGACATCTACAACGAGATTGTCGGGTTAGAATTCAGCAGCAGGGAAACGAGCAATAGTCGGTGCAACGGGGCGTGTGCTGACTAACTGGAGGAACGAAGCCCCTAGAGAATACGCAATTTCTACGCTTCAGAAAAACACCGGGAGCTTGGTAGTTACCGGATTTGTTCAAGAAAGGCCAACCTCGATTACAGTTGACACAGGCGCAACAGTTTCTATTGTGCGCCCCGACGTGGTGAAAGATCTCAAGCCAATCTGGTGCTCTTGCAGCTTGCGAACAGCTACTGGACGGCCTGTAAAAGTGTATGGAAAAGTGGAGATACACCTACGCCTCGGTAGACTTGAGTTTAATCATCAAGTACTTGTTGCAGACATTGTGGATGAAGCAATTCTTGGTGTGGACGTTATGAACGCATACGGATTTATAGTCGACTTCAAAAACAATGTCTTGAGAATCGGAGGCGAAGAGGTAATGCTATCAACAATGACGACAGCAGAAAAATCGATGGACGTCATAAACCAAGTGGCCGTAACTGTTCCGCCAAACTCCGAAAAGATCATCATGGTTAGAACTGCGGTAGATACTAGGGGCAATCAGTGCTCTATATTCGAACCCCAGGTAGTCAGCATACCGGGCATACTAATTGCCAGAAGTATAGTAAAACCTGACGAAACCGGAAATGTGCCTATTAGAGTGGCGAATATTTTGGATCAAGCTATCACTTTACAAAGCAATACGCTCCTAGGCAAATTGACTCCTGTGGCCTGGGTAGCCGGAATAACGCAACGAAGACCCAGTTCTTCGGATACTTCTAAATTACCAGAGGAACTGCAAGAATTATTGAACAGATCTTCTAACGACCTCTCAAGTGGTGAGTTAAAAGAACTCGGACAGTTTTTACACGAATTCAAAGATTGTTTTGCAGTTCGGGGACAGTCACTGGGAAGAACCTCTCTTGTGCAACATCGCATCAATACTGGGGACACAACACCGATACGCCAACCTCCTCGAAGGCCTCCATTATCTAAACAAGAGGAGATGTCTCGGTTAGTACAGGACATGTTGACAGAGGGAGTAATTGAACCTTCGTCAAGTGCTTGGTCTTCCCCTGTAGTGCTGGTAGCGAAGGAGGATGGTGGATTGCGTTTCTGTGTAGACTACCGGAGGTTAAATGATGTTACAAAGAAAGACTGCTATCCATTACCTCGCGTTGACGATACACTCGACACGTTGTCCGGAGCACAGTGGTTTTCCACATTGGACCTGAAGAGTGGATATTGGCAAGTGGGTCTTCATCAAGAAGACAAGGAAAAGACCGCTTTCTCGACCCCAAGTGGCTTATTCCAATTTAACGTCATGCCATTTGGACTCTGTAATGCACCGGCAACATTTGAGAGATTGATGGACCTGATACTCCGAGGCCTGACGTGGAAAACTTGCCTTGTTTACTTAGACGATGTCATAGTGATCGGGAAGACTTTCGAAGATCATTTGGAAAACCTTAAGGAAGTTCTAACTAGAATTCACGGTGCACAACTGAAGCTGAGCCCGAAGAAGTGTTCTCTATTCCAGAAGGAAGTACAGTATTTGGGCCATCTGGTTTCGGCAGCGGGCGTTAGCATGGATCCTAATAAAGTAGACACCGTAAGAGACTGGCCAGTTCCGAAGAATAAACACGAAGTTCGGAGTTTCCTGGGGTTATGCTCATATTACCGACGTTTTGTGAAAGGCTTCGCTACTATTGCTAAACCACTACATGAGCTAACGGAAAATAAACGAAACTTCCAATGGTCGAGAGAGTGTGAACAAGCATTTAGAACGTTGAAGATTGCATTATGTTCGCAGCCAATTCTCGCTTTTCCAGCTTCCGAAGGGAAGTACATCGTAGACACAGACGCAAGCAATACTGGTCTAGGAGCAGTTTTGTCTCAAGTGCAGAACGGTGAAGAACGAGTAATAGCGTGTTACAGCAAGACGCTTTCTAAACCAGAGAGAAATTATTGTGTTACAAGAAGAGAGTTGTTGGCAATTGTCAGAGCTTTGGAGCACTTCCATAAATACCTCTATGGGAGAGAGTTTTCACTACGTACCGACCATGCTGCACTTGCATGGCTCTTGAGATTTAAAAATCCGGAAGGACAGTTGGCAAGGTGGCTCGAACATCTGCAAGAGTACAACTTCAAGGTACAACATCGGCGGGGGCGCCTGCACGGTAATGCAGATGGCTTATCACGAAGACCATGCCCGGAAGACTGCCGACATTGCCACAGAAAGGAAGAACAAAACTCAAGTGAACATGTTCGAGCCATCACTGTAGATTTCCTGGCTGATGGCTGGACAACACAAGACTGTCGACAAGAACAGATGACTGATGAAGACATTGGACCGATCTTGACAGCAAAAGAGGAAGGTCGCCGCCCGGATTGGCAAGATATCTGCCATGGTTCCGAAGTGCTGAAGGGCTACTGGGCACAATGGGAATCTCTCACCTTAGAAAACTTTTTTGGGAAAAGGGCTTGGGAAAAGGGCTTGGGAAAGTGCAGATGGACGAGACGTGGTCATGCAGTTGATAGTTCCCCGAAGTAAAGTGCAGTCTGTTTTGAAGGAGATGCATGATGGAACATCTGGAGGCCATCTTGGCGTTAACAAAACCCTTGACAAAATACGGAAGCGATTCTATTGGCTTCATCTTCGCCACGACGTAGAGGAATGGGTTCGGACCTGTGAAATATGTGCTGCAAGCAAGGGCCCACAAACCAGAAGCAGGGGAAAAATGAGACAGTATAACGTTGGACAACCTTTCGAGAGAATTGCCATAGACATTGCTGGACCATTCCCAGTTACTGACGATGGAAACCGGTACATCATGGTTGTAGGTGACTACTTTACTAAGTGGGTGGAAGCCTACGCAATTCCAAATCAGGAGGTTACCACTGTGGCAAAGCAGTTAGTTCACAACTTCTGTTGCCGTTATGGAGCCCCTATGGAAATCCATACGGATCAGGGGAGAAATTTCGAATCAGGAGTGTTTAAAGAATTATGCCGTCTACTTGGAATTCGAAAGACCAGGACAACGCCTCTGCATCCTCAGTCGGACGGGATGGTTGAGAGATTCAACAGGACACTTGAGCAGCATCTTTCGAAAGTTGTTGACGAGAACCAAACAGACTGGGACCAACGTATACCACTATTCCTTATGGCGTATAGATCATCAGTACATGACACAACCGGCATGACTCCAGCAAAATTGGTGTTTGGGCGGGAGATTCGTCTTCCTGGGGACTTGATGTTTGGATCACCTGAGACTCAGTCCCAAGAGCCAAAGAACTATTCCTCGCAATTAGAAAACCAACTGCGAGAAATGAATCGCTTGGTAAGAGGACGGCTCAAGATTGCCAGTGATAAAATTAAAACTCGGTATGACATTCGCAGCAATAGTGTGGGTTTCCAAGAAGGAGATCAGGTCTGGTTGTTCAATCCAAAGCGCCGTCGTGGTCGCTCACCTAAGCTTCAGTCTAACTGGGAAGGACCCTACACTGTAAAAAAAAAGATTAACGATGTTGTTTATCGGATTCAACAGGAAGGACAGCGAAAGTTCAAGGTCGTCCACCTAGATCGCCTGGCTAAATACAAATTTAGAGACGCTTTGCCAGTTCGGGACGAACAGGCTTAAGGAGGGGGCAGTGCTACGACAGCGTAGAACAATCTAGGCGTTTATCGAATGTCCCAGAAAGATCTCGACGTAAGCGTGTGGTGTACGTGCTACTAAACGCATGTTGCGAGAAATTTCTCGACTTTGCCAGCCTTCGCTCGGGCGCTCGGACTGTGTCAAGGCCGCAGCAATTACGTAGTTCGCGAGAGATAAGACGCAGTTTGGAAGCTTCTGGTGTGTGTTAGCTAACTATAAACACATCGCGTCGCGGCCTTAGTTTTTCAGTTCAATGCGAGATTTTTGACTGTGCGGTTCGAGAGTATAAGTGCGATATATTTACAGAGCGGTTCGGGTTATTACGGTGTACGTTCAAGTAGTTATTAGTGAAGTGTTGCGTTTTATATTCGGATGGTATAATTGTAATACAGTTGAGTTTTAATATTAGTGGACATTTTATTACGTATGAACAATTTCATTTGATTTGTTGTAGACACTGTGTTGTTAATTACGAACTGTTTTACTATAACAATTAAAGGTGTGATTAGTGACTTAATTGGTGTCTTGTACTTATTTTGTTTCCACTGTACCTACGACGATCGAGTAGACCGTCGTAACAATATATAGCAGATACGTTTGTCGAATGTAATATATACTGGACTATTGTGTACAACAGGAGTATTATCTGCCTGAATCGATAACCCACATTAAGCCATTATATCGTCATTTTATTTATAACCCTTTGGCATTATTTAAATTATTAGATTGATTCATTATATATCCATATTCAGGAACACAGCGAGCATAGAATTCTGGATGCTTACCATAGTAATTACACCAGAAAACATACTGTTGCCAGCTTCCGTAGTGAATAATTTAATAAAATTTGAATTAAATATTAGAAACCAGAGAAATTAACAGTCACAATTTTTATTAACACAAATAGTCATATTACAAAAAATCATATTTGTATAAAAATTATTCTCCTATATAGGCCTAATACACGAAACCTCATATTCACTATACGTACCAACTTATAGCAATCAGGTGGTAAGTACAACGCGCAGTAAAGATGCGGTTTTGTTCGAGCACTGAATGCGACCGACGCGACGCGTACGTGTGGAAAAGTTTTGTTTAAGTAGCAGACTCTTACCTCCGTAACATTCTGGGAAAGGTTACAGTTTACAGTAGAAGACCCTCGAACATTCTATCTCTTGTTTACGAACATCTTCATATGATGAGTTATCAGTAACACGCTCAAAAAAGCAAACACGTTCTTTACGGTGCTTTCTGTACCACACACACACACTACTACACATACGATGCGTTCCGTAGCACACACACACACACACACACACACACACACACACACACACACACACACACACACACAGTGCACACATATGGTGCGTCCCGTTGAATATAATCATTCTTCTCTCCTCACAGTACCTAGTTCTATATTCTCGTTCTAGCCTTGTACAGCTTTACTTGGTTTGGAAAAGAAGGCCTACAATATCCATTATAGCGTAGACAAAACAGAACTAAATTTCTGTATTACACGAAAAAAGGCTTTTTAAGGTATTTTCAGACGACGAGTAGTGGAAGTAACTACAATTTGTTACTATACCAATATGTAAAAGTGGATACCATACGTGAAGCAACATACATTTTGTGAAATGACACGGATTAAAATAACAATTTTTACTTATTGTGATAATCGGTAATTTCGTTTATTTATTAGTACTGTAACGCCGACGCGGGATAACCTGAGTAGCGTACGGCACGCTTGTCTTGCCGACATCTGGATTTCCAAATCGTCTAGAGCTGCCTGGAAATTCTCTGCAACATAAGTGACGTCAGCTGACTATGAAATGCTGCGTTGAAATAGATCATACGTAATAACAGAGTGTTGATACCGAAAATGTCAAATATTAACTTGTTTGTTTGTTTCGCGGATTATTGTAATTTTTTTAATTTGGTTGCGTATTTTATTGGTTATGTGATTCTCTACTTATTTTTAATGGTTGTGTGAAGCGTGTATAAAAATTTCTACAAATGGAACTACTCTAATAGAAGTGTCATTATTTAACAGAAGTGTAATTACAACTGTAACAATTGCCTTTCTGTTATGTGTTTCTGTTATATAACACTCGCTTACTTACATAACAATAAACACACATTAAAAATCTAATAAGTTCTATTGAATAATTAGACTAAGGAAAGTTATGCAAATTGTTAAAGTCCTTCTGAAAACAGACATGAGTTTCAATGTGCAAAACTGTGGATATGGTTGAGTATTAATTTATATTAAGATGTCCATTGTGTATGAATTTTAAAAGTGGAAATAATCTTCTTTCATAGGCTGTTATAATCAGATGGGTGAGATTGATTTCACTCTTCTGCAACAAAAATCGTATCTACCAGTCAGACATATAATCTATCATGTTTGGTTTTATTCCCTCGTAACTCTACGCGTGAAACGTAGTGTAACTTTCCACATTTCCCCCAAAAAAAAGTAAATTTTTACGTGCAAATATGACACTTGCTAACAAATATTACTACCCAATACATAAAATAAAGAAGCCGTATTATCATATTATCATGGTTGCTGGTAATATTTACAACTTAGGGTGGTTTTGTGAATGCGCCCATTATAATTAGCGGACGTAATCCTTCGGGGTGGCCACCCCTACGTCCCTTACGTAGTCAGTTATTAAGCTGTCCGGGTAATTAAAATGAAGTAGCTACCCTCCTATGCGACTACTTATAATTATCTTATTTATTAATAATAATAACTACAGTTTCTCATACCTTTGTTACAAAGGATTAACCTCCTCGAATGTGTTAGGAGACTTATTTAGGGGTTCCGTTTACTTTATGTCTGGTTTTGATTGCATCTAATCTTATTTAATATACCATTCTCTAGAAGTTAGTTCTCGTTAGTCCATTAAAAATATAAATGGATTAAAGTTAGACAAATCGCTTCATATGCGACGCATCATGACTTTCTTTCTGTATAAACAGTTAGTACCAAACTGAAAAACAAAGACTTGTTTAAACAAAGACAAAGAGAATTTAAAGTAAAAGAAAAAACTGCTACTTGACAAACGTTTACAAATTATTCACATATTCTTTATTATAGAATTTTTATAATATTTCTAAGTAATTTCAATCAGTCTTACTTTTTACAGTCCTAGGTCTATATAATTTTATTCGTAATACGTCTTATTTATACAAGCATTTATTTTATCATGTTGTAACATTTTAGATAAGGATTCATGTTGTTACGTAAAATTCTTTAGAACATTGTCTAACATTTTCATAGATATTGTCTTAAAAATTAAAGCGTTATAATACTTAATATCGGTATGGAGAACCATACATGACTTCCATATTCTAAGATTTATATTTAAAATCATTTTCAGCCAAACAGCCAGGGAAGGAATTTTAACAAAAAAATACTTCTTTCTTGCCAATAACGTAGTACACATATAAAAAATATTATCCCCTCCCCCTTCAACTATAATTTTGATTTATAGAAAATTACCCCCAGCCCGTTCAACTAGCCTCTTCATTTATAGATATTTCATCTACGTTTCTACAGTGGATTATTAAGATCTTATCAGGATACTTTATCAAAATTAAGTACTTTACTCATGTTACAAGAAAAAATGTTTCAGGTAAACTGCCCTTTCCCCGTAACCGATCTTCACCAAAATCAACAGACATTGAGTTCTCTATAGCTCAGGCACATATGTAAAAAATTATTTGATTCTGTTTGAATTTACGGCAGTTATGGTTCGTCATATAAAAAATTACCCATGTTAAAACATAAAACATGAGATTTATAAAACATATCTAAGATTTATATTTAAAATCATTTTTGAAATAAAATATTTTCATAGAACCTACTAACGCTGGGGAAATCTGAGGAGCCAATCAGAGTTGGGCCTACCTGTCACCCTGCTGAATTTGGTGGAAAGTCCTGTCACTGTCGTCAAAGTATCAGCCTTAACAGGGTCCTCTTTTTCTGCAAAATGGGAGAGGAGGCTTGAGATGGAGTGAGTGACATGGTCCCCACCTCAATGAAGAACCCATTGTTTTATAAAAATATATTTAAATTTTGAAAACTGAAAATTCTTTTCTTGTTGTAAATATTTATATTTTATAATCAAAATGACTTTATCAAAAAAAAAAAAAATTTTTTTTATAATAAGTATTTACATGTTTCTTAATATGCTTACTTTTTCTTCAATGTTGATGATCATTTCCAAACATTCTGACAAAATTGTATCTACAGAACAGTTAACATTCCCCAGGTTTCCATTTCTGCTAATTTCTCATTACACCTTCCACTGACGTATTATTAACCATTTCATAAACTATCGTATAATCTTTTCAGATTTTGTGGTACAAAATCTGAAATTTTCAGATTGCCTGGCAACAAAATTATTTTATTTTCAACAATTACCATTGTTTGAAAAACTTTAAATGAATTTTCAAGTACTTTACTCTTGTTAAAACGTAAAAGGTTGCAGGTAAACTACCCCTTCCCCTTAACTGATCTTCACCAAAATCTAAAGGCCTTGAGTCCTCTACAATTCACTGAAGTATGCAAAACATTATTTGATTCTGTTTGAATTTGCGGCAGTTATCGTTTGCCATAGAAAATACGCTTCATAAAAAACGTTGCAGGTAAACTACGCCTTCCCCTCAACCGATCTTCACCAAAAACAACAGGTCTTGAGTACTCTACAAATCAGGGCTGTATGCAGAAAATTATTTGATTCTGTTTGAATTTGCGGCTGTTATCGTTTGCCATAGAAAATACGCTTGATAAAAAACGTTGCAGGTAAACTACCCCTTCCCCTCAACCGATCTTCACCAAAAACAATAGGTCGCGAGTCCTCTACAAATCAGGGCTGTATGCAAAAATTATTTGATTTTGTTTGAATTTGCGGCAGTTATCGTTTGCCAAAAATAAATCTACAGACAGACATACAGACACACAGACACACAGACAGACACACAGACAGACACACACACAGACACTTTTCGGAAAACGACTTTTTTTCATGTTTTGAGTGTAGTACAATCAGAATCTGCAATAATCTCGAACACGATTTTTTTTGCCATCACCATACTTCCATTCCTTAAGGAATATGGAAGTAAAATATCGGTGTTGCGAGAAATTTCTCGACTTTGCCAGCCTTCGCTCGGGCGCTCGGACTGTGTCAAGGCCGCAGCAATTACGTAGTTCGCGAGAGATAAGACGCAGTTTGGAAGCTTCTGGTGTGTGTTAGCTAACTATAAACACATCGCGTCGCGGCCTTAGTTTTTCAGTTCAATGCGAGATTTTTGACTGTGCGGTTCGAGAGTATAAGTGCGATATATTTACAGAGCGGTTCGGGTTATTACGGTGTACGTTCAAGTAGTTATTAGTGAAGTGTTGCGTTTTATATTCGGATGGTATAATTGTAATACAGTTGAGTTTTAATATTAGTGGACATTTTATTACGTATGAACAATTTCATTTGATTTGTTGTAGACACTGTGTTGTTAATTACGAACTGTTTTACTATAACAATTAAAGGTGTGATTAGTGACTTAATTGGTGTCTTGTACTTATTTTGTTTCCACTGTACCTACGACGATCGAGTAGACCGTCGTAACAATATATAGCAGATACGTTTGTCGAATGTAATATATACTGGACTATTGTGTACAACAGGAGTATTATCTGCCTGAATCGATAACCCACATTAAGCCATTATAGAGTCATTTTATTTATAACCCTTTGGCATTATTTAAATTATTAGATTGATTCATTATATATCCATATTCAGGAACACAGCGAGCATAGAATTCTGGATGCTTACCATAGTAATTACACCAGAAAACATACTGTTGCCAGCTTCCGTAGTGAATAATTTAATAAAATTTGAATTAAATATTAGAAACCAGAGAAATTAACAGTCACAATTTTTATTAACACAAATAGTCATATTACAAAAAATCATATTTGTATAAAAATTATTCTCCTATATAGGCCTAATACACGAAACCTCATATTCACTATACGTACCAACTTATAGCAATCAGGTGGTAAGTACAACGCGCAGTAAAGATGCGGTTTTGTTCGAGCACTGAATGCGACCGACGCGACGCGTACGTGTGGAAAAGTTTTGTTTAAGTAGCAGACTCTTACCTCCGTAACATTCTGGGAAAGGTTACAGTTTACAGTAGAAGACCCTCGAACATTCTATCTCTTGTTTACGAACATCTTCATATGATGAGTTATCAGTAACACGCTCAAAAAAGCAAACACGTTCTTTACGGTGCTTTCTGTACCACACACACACACTACTACACATACGATGCGTTCCGTAGTACACACACACACACACACACACACACACACACACACACAGTGCACACATATGGTGCGTCCCGTTGAATATAATCATTCTTCTCTCCTCACAGTACCTAGTTCTATATTCTCGTTCTAGCCTTGTACAGCTTTACTTGGTTTGGAAAAGAAGGCCTACAATATCCATTATAGCGTAGACAAAACAGAACTAAATTTCTGTATTACACGAAAAAAGGCTTTTTAAGGTATTTTCAGACGACGAGTAGTGGAAGTAACTACAATTTGTTACTATACCAATATGTAAAAGTGGATACCATACGTGAAGCAACATACATTTTGTGAAATGACACGGATTAAAATAACAATTTTTACTTATTGTGATAATCGGTAATTTCGTTTATTTGTTAGTACTGTAACGCCGACGCGGGATAACCTGAGTAGCGTACGGCACGCTTGTCTTGCCGACATCTGGATTTCCAAATCGTCTAGAGCTGCCTGGAAATTCTCTGCAACATAAGTGACGTCAGCTGACTATGAAATGCTGCGTTGAAATAGATCATACGTAATAACAGAGTGTTGATACCGAAAATGTCAAATATTAACTTGTTTGTTTGTTTCGCGGATTATTGTAATTTTTTTAATTTGGTTGCGTATTTTATTGGTTATGTGATTCTCTACTTATTTTTAATGGTTGTGTGAAGCGTGTATAAAAATTTCTACAAATGGAACTACTCTAATAGAAGTGTCATTATTTAACAGAAGTGTAATTACAACTGTAACAATTGCCTTTCTGTTATGTGTTTCTGTTATATAACACTCGCTTACTTACATAACAATAAACACACATTAAAAATCTAATAAGTTCTATTGAATAATTAGACTAAGGAAAGTTATGCAAATTGTTAAAGTCCTTCTGAAAACAGACATGAGTTTCAATGTGCAAAACTGTGGATATGGTTGAGTATTAATTTATATTAAGATGTCCATTGTGTATGAATTTTAAAAGTGGAAATAATCTTCTTTCATAGGCTGTTATAATCAGATGGGTGAGATTGATTTCACTCTTCTGCAACAAAAATCGTATCTACCAGTCAGACATATAATCTATCATGTTTGGTTTTATTCCCTCGTAACTCTACGCGTGAAACGTAGTGTAACTTTCCACATTTCCCCCAAAAAAAAGTAAATTTTTACGTGCAAATATGACACTTGCTAACAAATATTACTACCCAATACATAAAATAAAGAAGCCGTATTATCATATTATCATGGTTGCTGGTAATATTTACAACTTAGGGTGGTTTTGTGAATGCGCCCATTATAATTAGCGGACGTAATCCTTCGGGGTGGCCACCCCTACGTCCCTTACGTAGTCAGTTATTAAGCTGTCCGGGTAATTAAAATGAAGTAGCTACCCTCCTATGCGACTACTTATAATTATCTTATTTATTAATAATAATAACTACAGTTTCTCATACCTTTGTTACAAAGGATTAACCTCCTCGAATGTGTTAGGAGACTTATTTAGGGGTTCCGTTTACTTTATGTCTGGTTTTGATTGCATCTAATCTTATTTAATATACCATTCTCTAGAAGTTAGTTCTCGTTAGTCCATTAAAAATATAAATGGATTAAAGTTAGACAAATCGCTTCATATGCGACGCATCATGACTTTCTTTCTGTATAAACAGTTAGTACCAAACTGAAAAACAAAGACTTGTTTAAACAAAGACAAAGAGAATTTAAAGTAAAAGAAAAAACTGCTACTTGACAAACGTTTACAAATTATTCACATATTCTTTATTATAGAATTTTTATAATATTTCTAAGTAATTTCAATCAGTCTTACTTTTTACAGTCCTAGGTCTATATAATTTTATTCGTAATACGTCTTATTTATACAAGCATTTATTTTATCATGTTGTAACATTTTAGATAAGGATTCATGTTGTTACGTAAAATTCTTTAGAACATTGTCTAACATTTTCATAGATATTGTCTTAAAAATTAAAGCGTTATAATACTTAATATCGGTATGGAGAACCATACATGACTTCCATATTCTAAGATTTATATTTAAAATCATTTTCAGCCAAACAGCCAGGGAAGGAATTTTAACAAAAAAATACTTCTTTCTTGCCAATAACGTAGTACACATATAAAAAATATTATCCCCTCCCCCTTCAACTATAATTTTGATTTATAGAAAATTACCCCCAGCCCGTTCAACTAGCCTCTTCATTTATAGATATTTCATCTACGTTTCTACAGTGGATTATTAAGATCTTATCAGGATACTTTATCAAAATTAAGTACTTTACTCATGTTACAAGAAAAAATGTTTCAGGTAAACTGCCCTTTCCCCGTAACCGATCTTCACCAAAATCAACAGACATTGAGTTCTCTATAGCTCAGGCACATATGTAAAAAATTATTTGATTCTGTTTGAATTTACGGCAGTTATGGTTCGTCATATAAAAAATTACCCATGTTAAAACATAAAACATGAGATTTATAAAACATATCTAAGATTTATATTTAAAATCATTTTTGAAATAAAATATTTTCATAGAACCTACTAACGCTGGGGAAATCTGAGGAGCCAATCAGAGTTGGGCCTACCTGTCACCCTGCTGAATTTGGTGGAAAGTCCTGTCACTGTCGTCAAAGTATCAGCCTTGACAGGGTCCTCTTTTTCTGCAAAATGGGAGAGGAGGCTTGAGATGGAGTGAGTGACATGGTCCCCACCTCAATGAAGAACCCATTGTTTTATAAAAATATATTTAAATTTTGAAAACTGAAAATTCTTTTCTTGTTGTAAATATTTATATTTTATAATCAAAATGACTTTATCAAAAAAAAAAAAAATTTTTTTTATAATAAGTATTTACATGTTTCTTAATATGCTTACTTTTTCTTCAATGTTGATGATCATTTCCAAACATTCTGACAAAATTGTATCTACAGAACAGTTAACATTCCCCAGGTTTCCATTTCTGCTAATTTCTCATTACACCTTCCACTGACGTATTATTAACCATTTCATAAACTATCGTATAATCTTTTCAGATTTTGTGGTACAAAATCTGAAATTTTCAGATTGCCTGGCAACAAAATTATTTTATTTTCAACAATTACCATTGTTTGAAAAACTTTAAATGAATTTTCAAGTACTTTACTCTTGTTAAAACGTAAAAGGTTGCAGGTAAACTACCCCTTCCCCTTAACTGATCTTCACCAAAATCTAAAGGCCTTGAGTCCTCTACAATTCACTGAAGTATGCAAAACATTATTTGATTCTGTTTGAATTTGCGGCAGTTATCGTTTGCCATAGAAAATACGCTTGATAAAAAACGTTGCAGGTAAACTACGCCTTCCCCTCAACCGATCTTCACCAAAAACAACAGGTCTTGAGTACTCTACAAATCAGGGCTGTATGCAGAAAATTATTTGATTCTGTTTGAATTTGCGGCTGTTATCGTTTGCCATAGAAAATACGCTTGATAAAAAACGTTGCAGGTAAACTACCCCTTCCCCTCAACCGATCTTCACCAAAAACAATAGGTCGCGAGTCCTCTACAAATCAGGGCTGTATGCAAAAATTATTTGATTTTGTTTGAATTTGCGGCAGTTATCGTTTGCAAAAAAAAATCTACAGACAGACACACAGACAGACACACACACAGACACTTTTCGGAAAACGACTTTTTTTCATGTTTTGAGTGTAGTACAATCAGAATCTGCAATAATCTCGAACACGATTTTTTTTGCCATCACCATACTTCCATTCCTTAAGGAATATGGAAGTAAAATATCGGTATGGAGAACCATACATGACTTCCATATTCTAAGATTTATATTTAAAATCATTTTCACCCAAACAGCCAGGCTGTGTCTTACCTGCCTTTTTATTGCTGTATTAAATGAAAAATATTATATTACATTAAAATGAAAAAATTATAATTTTATTGCCTGGCAACAAATTATTTTATTTTTAACAATTACCATTGTTTCAAAAAGTTTAAATAAATTTTCAAGTACTTTACTCTTGTTAAAACGTAAAAGGTTGCAGGTAAACTACCCCTTTCCCTTCACCGATCTTCACCAAAATCGAAAGTCATTGAGACCTCTACAATTCAGGGACGTATGCAAACAATTATTTGATTCTGTTTGAATTTGCGGCTGTTATCGTTTGCCATAGAAAATACCCTTGTTAAAAAAACGTTGCAGGTAAACTACCCCTTTCCCTCAACCGATCTTCACCAAAAACAATAGGTCTTTAGAACTCTACAATTTAGGGCTGTATGCAAATAATCTTTTGATTCTGTTTGTATTTGCGGCTGTTATCGTTTGCCATAGGAAATACCCTTGTTAAAACATAAAACGTTACAGGTAAACTACCCGTTTCCCTCAACCGATCTTCACCAAAAACAATATGTCTTGAGTACTCTACAAATCAGGGCTGTATGCAAAACATTATTTGATTCTGTTTGAATTTGCGGCTGTTATCGTTTGCCATAGAAAATACCCTTGTTAAAAAAACGTTGCAGGTAAACTATCCCTTTCCCTCAACCGATCTTCACCAAAAACAATAGGTCTTTAGAACTCTACAATTTAGGGCTGTATGCAAATAATCTTTTGATTCTGTTTGAATTTGCGGCTGTTATCGTTTGCCATAGAAAATACGCTTGATAAAAAAACGTTGCCGGTAAACTACCCCTTCCCCTTAACCGATCTTCACCAAAAACAATAGGTCTTGAGTACTCTACAAATCAGGGCTATATGCAAAACATTATTTGATTCTGTTTGAATTTGCGGCTGTTATCGTTTGCCATAGAAAATACCCTTGTTAAAAAAACGTTGCCGGTAAACTACCCCTTTCCCTCAACCGATCTTCACCAAAAACAATAGGTCTTGAGAACTCTAGAATTTAGGGCTGTATGCAAATAATCTTTTGATTCTGTTTGAATTTGCGGCTGTTATCGTTTGCCATAAGAAATACCCTTGTTAAAACATAAAACGTTACAGGTAAACTACCCCTTTCCCTCAACCGATCTTCACCAAAAACAATATGTCTTGAGTACTCTACAAATCAGGGCTGTATGCAAAACATTATTTGATTCTGTTTGAATTTGCGGCTGTTATCGTTTGCCATAGAAAATACCCTTGTTAAAAAAACGTTGCAGGTAAACTACCCCTTTCCCTCAACCGATCTTCACCAAAAACAATAGGTCTTTAGAACTCTACAATTTAGGGCTGTATGCAAATAATCTTTTGATTCTGTTTGAATTTGCGGCTGTTATCGTTTGCCATAGGAAATACCCTTGTTAAAACATAAAACGTTACAGGTAAACTACCCCTTCCCCTTAACCGATCTTCACCAAAAACAATAGGTCTTGAATACTCTACAAATCAGGGCTGTATGCAAAACATTATTTGATTCTGTTTGAATTTGCGGCTGTTATCGTTTGCCATAGAAAATACCCTTGTTAAAAAAACGTTGCCGGTAAACTACCCCTTTCCCTCAACCGAACTTCACCAAAAACAATAGGTCTTGAGAACTCTACAATTTAGGGCTGTATGCAAATAATCTTTTAATTCTGTTTGAATTTGCGGCTGTTATCGTTTGCCATAGGAAATACCCTTGTTAAAACATAAAACGTTACAGGTAAACTACCCCTTTCCCCCCTTAACCGATCTTCACCAAAATCAACAGATATTGAGAACTCTACAATTCAGGGACGTATGCGAAACATTATTTGATTCTGTTTGAATTTGCGGCTGTTATCGTTTGCCAAACAAAAAAAATTACCCTTGCTAAAAAAAACCGTTGCTGGTAAACTACCCCTTTCCCTCAACCGATCTTCACCAAAAACAATAGGTCGCGAGTACTCTGCAAATCAGGGCTGCATGCAAAAAATTATTTGATTCTGTTTGAATTTGCGGCAGTTATCGTTTGCCATAGAAAAAAAATCTATAGACAGACAGACAGATAGACAGACAGACACACACACAGACACTTTCGGAAAACGACTTTTTTTCATGTTTGAGTGTAGTAGAATCAGAATCTGCAATAATCTCGAACACGATTTTTTTTGCCATCACCATACTTCCATTCCTTAAGGAATATGGAAGTAAAATGAATAACACACTTTTAACTATAAGGCCTATAATTATTATATAATAATTTAACATAATATTCTGCAAAATTAATATTATAATATAATAGAATATTCTAATAATACTTTATAATGTTGGTACATTAGATTATTGTAAACAAATAGTATTATATAATGAAGAATATAGTATAAACCTAAAAGTTTTAAAATTTTCAGAAAATAACTTTGAATATGTTTTAGCTACTACGTTCTAACTAAATGCAAGAAAAAATAAAATAAAATGTGTATTAAAAATTAATAAAATAAACAATGTGTAATCTTACTGCAAAATGTGAGTCTATAAATTACACTCACAAATACGCGCGCGCGCGTGTCCGGGTGCGTCCGCGCGCACAATATGTTCATGATAAGATTCACTTTTCTTGTATGATACTGAGTATAAGTTATCAGTCTGCATTTATATACTGACAGTTATATACTCTGCTCCATATATGTCTACATATACCTGCAAGTTTATCACTTGTTCTGGAAAACACGTAAGAAACAGACACAGTTGGAATACAGAGTAATGTATTATATTGCATTATCTTTATTACTTTTTTTTAATTACATTTTGCCTGTTTTTGAAAAGTGAACGTGATTCCAACATGCTTATCAGAGGTACTGTAACACAATGGTCTGATGCAATGGACGACAGTAAGCTACAATTTTTAATAATTGCGGCAAACGATTATTTTTACCTGACAAAAATTTCCTTTTCAGATCTTGTGAAATTTATTCCTCCTCTAGCCTTCCGTTATTTTTATAAGTCAATAACTTTATTTTTTAAATCAATTGTATACTGCAAAAACACTCAACAATTTATAATAAAAACTTCTTAACACCAAAAATACAAGTCATATTTTTGGTTAATATTCTTATTGTAACTTCTTATAGCCAAAGAGAGGTAGTGTGAACAACTATCGTAACAGTACAGTATCTGCATGCGAATTCCTTTTTATCCCGAGTAATTCACGAAATGAGGCAACTAAAACGGAACATGTGAAGTTGGAGAGAGTTGAAAGAAAGGTAAGAAACTAAGTATTTTAGGAAGAAAAGACAGTCAAACAGGCAATAACAGTAGCGGGGAGGAAAGTGAAAGAGAGGGAGAGAGAGAGAGAGAGAGAGAGAGAGAGAGGGAGAGAGAGAGAGAGAGAGAGAGAGAGAGAGAGAGAGAGAGAGAGAGAGAGAGAGAGAGAGAGAGAGAGAGAGAGAGAGAGAGAGAGAGATTAATACGGGTGGGAAGAGTGAGAAATTATACAAAAGTATCAACATTAACGTTCTGAGCTATTTAATTTCAAACGTCTTGATCGTTATTAAATCTTGAGATCACGTGTGTGTAAGCATATGTGACAACTACCATGATACTCAAAACAGTTATCACTGACAACTGTATCTATGTCTACTTGTGTGGCAAACTGCTCACGATTGTGTCTAAAGATAAAAGATGTATGGTCAGGGGGATGGTTTGGCGACCCTCAACCTGGTCTGCTTTGCGTCTCCAATTAGGGGTTGCCGGGTGTCGACCCTGGCAGATTTACTGCCTCGTTTCTATTGATTGCTCCACTAATTCCTTGGCTCTGCTTCAGCTCTGCACAGTCTTTGCTTATCACTTTTAATGAAAGTTACAAACACTTAGTCGCTCACAATGCAACAAATGTCTGTAAGACACTGCCGTTGCCTCCCTGATTGATCACCTTCGTTATTTATTGAGGATTAACTCGTCAGTGAAGTATGGCTGAAATAAATATAAAAATAGACAAGGAGTAAATTTACACACTCGCAGTGACGCCACACACACTTACACAATCAGCGACCATGACAAGTCGACAATCGAAATATCGAGAAAAATAAAATAATACTATATATAGATAAGAAGGATCCATATACATTTGTGATTGGTGCAGAAACTGACATAAGCAAATGAGAAATAAAGAAATAATGAAACTCAAATAATAGGCCTACACTGACCACAATTAATTGTCAGTCACCGTGTTTCTAAATGTTATCGAACTTCAAAGTCGTGATAAATGTGTATAGCTGTCTAATGCTGCATTATAAACGTTTTAGAATAGATGTCAACAATGAATTGATGTTCTTTTATATCATATTTCGAAATCGAATAAAGACATGTTTACTTAAACAATGTATCGACGTTTTCGCTACATAGAGGTGTCATGACACAGAAATGTTTACAGAGAAGGACGCTTGATACAGAAATGATGATTCAGAAGAAAAGAAAAAGAATGGTGAAAAAGAAGAAGCAGGACGAAAAGTGGTACTAATCCCTAACTGACGCTGATGAAATTAGAGGAAGAAGGCAACAAAAAGTCATAACTTAAATAAACGCAATGTAAAACATTTACAGGCATTGTACAAATGCAATGCATAGAGAAGGGCATTGAAAATGCTTCAATAAATCTAAAAAATATATATATTTATGTTCATTCACCAATCAATGAATTCATTCTTCATTTACCAATGTACAAGATTATAAGTTAAATGTAGTCGCATTCATAAGCGAAGTTTTATATGTGTACTATGTTATTGACAACAAAGAAGTAGTTTCTATGGAAACTCACCGGTTCCCATTTTCGATCACGCACCAGCGGTCGTTTTCAAATGTGCGACACGTCCTTATAAACATTTTCAATGTTAAAATAAAAAGTGACAGTTGCAAAACGTAAACATCTTAACAAACCATCATTTTTATATCATTATTTTACCCACTGGAAAAACAATCGTCTAAAAAGTAACATGCACACGCTAATATAAAAAATGTTAAATAATTTAGTAAATAAAATTAAAGTATCTGCCAGGCTGTTTGGCCGTGGTCCTAAGTTTTCATTAAAACCAAACATTTCAGCAGCACCACTGGCTGCCATCTTCAGTGGATGTAACGATTCAATCTAACGCGGGGTGTCGTACGTTAGGCCCACAGTACTGCATAGAAGTATGGGCCTAACGTACGACACCCCGCGTTAGGTTGAATCGATACATCCACTGAAGATGGCAAGAAGTGGTGCTGCTGAAACGTTTGGTTTTAATGAAAACCTGGGACCACGGATAAACGGCCCAGCGGATAGTTTAATTTCCACTGACACTGGCCGTGAAAGCCTTCGAACAAAAATAATTTTATTTTGTTTTTATATAGTATCCAAGTCACTTTTTTACAATAATTTAATTACCTTGTATCCGTCAGTGACTTCGTTCTAGCGTTTTTTATATAGACGCGTTTCGTGACATGTGTCACATCATCAGTAATCCTCGTCAAATGTTAAAATTCACGTAAAACACATATTGCACATATTTACTAAATCACAATAACGACACACACATAACACGATGTAACTTCGGCTCCGTTGGACCGGTCCGACCGCGCGTGTAGTTGCCGAGCCACTAATTAAACTAAGTAAATCCTTATCACCAGTCATTACCGTCATGCGCGATTATATTTAGATAATAACAGTATATTAAACGAACAATTAAGGTTTCAATCTCACTCACTATATGATACAGCCCTAAATATAAAAATAAACAAGTATGGGCGTGCTCGAACATTCCTCTACTTCTCTGTCGAAATTATTACATTTGCAGTAAATACCAGATATAGGCCTATTCACACTTACTTTGCTCAATTTACGGTTATGTGTTTTCTTTGTGCATCTCTTCGACTCCGATTTGAAGGATAATCCTCCAGCTTCCTAAATTTAACCAATTTTATATTGTATAGAATATATTCTTTCCTCCTATGACCTGCTTCAACCTCCTCCTTTCCTTGTATTGCTACACATTCCTTTCCTTTCTTACTGAGCACCTGGTGCAAGCATCATCTAGTCAAACTACTTTTGAACTAGAAACAGAACTCTTGGCACACCTGGCTAAGTATTTCAAACAACTTTCCAACTGTGTACCACCGCTGTAAATTACTTTCCAAACACCACTAATTGAACCACCATACTTAACTCAACCAGATAAGAAAGAAGTAGACGAAATCATAAGAGACTCAAAACCAAAGAGCACCTAACGAAGGCTCAATAGTTTTGGCCTTCTTAAATATACCGGCGACAAAGTATTGGAACAGTTCGAGAGACTGTGGTATACAGAAAAAAAAACAGACGAATGGCTACACAATACAGGAAAAAACACCAGCGTCAACAACTAGAGAGGTTTATCACTCTTACCTGTTGCCAACATGATACTTGCAAGTCACCTCATTGTTGAATAGAGAATCACACAGATCAACAACAAGGAGAGCATCAAGCAGGATTCAGGAAGGGACAATCATGTGCGGAAAGATTTAAACACCTCATCAAGACCTTGATCAAAACTAGCAGTGGATAAGGTGTACGATTCAATAGACCGGTATACGCTGATAAACGTGCTGAAAGCATTTGGAATTGATGATAAGACAAAACGCTGCTATAACAAACGTTAGCGAACGCCCGATCACAAGTTAAATTCGTAGTACAACTAAGAAGCATTTTGAAGTCAAAATAGGGGTAAGGGAAGGAGATGGTCTCTCCCCAGTCAACTGCGTCTTAGAGAAGGTATCAGATTAGGCTACTATTAGACTCGGTCTATATCTCACCTCCGCAGAAGATATAGTTCTCTTCACCAAGAATTTAGAGATTTCAACCAATCCGATAGAAGTCCTGGAAGAAACAACAACGATGTCAGGTTTACAAATATTTTTGAAAAGACAGCATGTAACCTGGTCACAAGACATCCAATATAGCTAACGAGAACCAAATGAGGTGATATCAAAAAGAGTTCAAAACTTCAGGTACTTCTGTAATTCTGACCCCGAACGTCAATGAGAAGGCAACAATGAAGAATGGGTAAGAAAGATGAAAATAGCGTTCAGACTACATAGCGAGCCAGACGACTTACAAATCTAAATCAGGGTAAATTTATACATAACAGTACGGTAGTGCTTAATTACTTATACTGGAATGCTTATGCGTAGGTAGAGACACTAGCTAGTAAAGGATTCTCGGAAATAGGAAAGCAAGGAATGCAATACATATAGAAAATCCTGAGACTAAAAAAGTATCAGCAAATGAGTTAACATTTTATTAGAGACCAAATGAAGAGTTTTATGAAACGTTTGAGAAAATCTCGACCCTAATTAAAAAAGACGAATGGCTTTCTGTGGACACCTTAGAAGAATCGAACGAGTCAGGATTGCAAACTAGATACTGGCCTTCTCGTAGAACAAAAAAAAACACAAGTGGCATGGGTGAAAGTAGTCCACCAGGATCTAGAAAGGTAATATACGAAGAAAAAGTGTTGAGAAGGAAAATTGTGGAAGTGAAGGATCTGTCCGAAGAGAAACCAGGAAAAACAAAAAGATGTTAACGGAGAAAGGACGAGAAGGAATACTGGCTCAGGAAGTTGTGTGCTTGTTCGCAGGAAGGAAGCATGAAACAAGTAAGATATTATTTCATTTGTACAAAATAATACACACGCGGCGTGCATACACATAATTACCAATCATTTAGTTAGATGTATAACGCTACTAATTCGCTGAAGTCAGCGGTTAGTGATTTAATTTTCTACAAACGATTCAAAGAAGTTAGTAAATTTCAGATGGCTCTTGGTGGTGTTACATGACATTGAAATTATCATAGGAGCTCTCAGTAACACTAACATTATCATATCAGTTTAGTATCATCAACACTGATAATAAACTGAATTCAACTATGACTACAACAACTATTAGGCTAGATCCCACATTTTGTTTTTCTAAGGCAAGTAGTATACTTGCAAACGTACGAGGATAACGCCTATTATTGTCGCGAGTGAAGATGTGGGTGTGTAGGAACACATGTAAACAAGTCGAGGAATGCGGAGCATTAATTTACTGGAAGACGCTCTAATAGCCCGTGAAGTGTTCGTAAATCTCAAGGAGTAGCGCGCATTAAACCACTGCTGTCAAACGATCTATAAAACAAGTAAAGGGTTGAAAAATAGGGGAGAGAGAGGGTGTACATATTGGCTGACATCAACTCCATTACCACCTTAGTATGGAAATTTTAGAAGCCCTTCTTCCATTATCAATTTCCGTATATTTATGTTAGTAAGTTTTAGTCAAGGGTGGCTGGTTACAGATTTATAGACGTGCTTCGCGGGTATGTGTTTACGTATGATTTGTGGATAGGGAATTTTTGGTTTTGTTACATATGTGTTGACTCTCGTAGCAATGGTGATGATTAATAACTGCATAAGGGCCTCGAACGTGCGCGCCATTTGTAAGCGACACTCTTTTAAAGTCACTGTTGTTTTTCTGTTTGTAATGAATTTAATTACAACAAAACAACACGTGTTGCATAGAAGAAATATCGTTTTTTATATCAACACTAACAACCGCCTATCATAAACAGTTGGTGGGTATGAATTACTGCAAGAGTTGATTTCGTATGTTGTAAATTGGTATACAAACGATATCACGCCCTGTAACAGAATTGTAAATTATTCTACAGAGTTTGACGTAGCCTACAGCCTATATGTGCTAATAGGTAATAAGGACGCAGCTCCATACTTCACATAAAAAGTAATACCGGTATATTTTCTTAATTATTTTGCGCGTTATTTTAAGTGTCTTCGAGTATTTAAAATTTTTGACACTTAATCATGTAGATACGAACGATCATTGCACTGAATTGAAAATATAATGCTCCAAGGTGTACAAAATGATATATGGTGTTATAAATTTGTAAATTGTTTGGGCGACGCGACGTTCAAACTGCTTTTTAATTCATTATGAGAAAAATGAATTTAAAATTTATATTATCAATAACTTTCTTGTTAATTTACAAATATCGTTTGTATTCTAATCTTGTGTATATACATTACAACTTTATTTTTCATTGCATTTAATTTAAAAATATCTCTTCATTTAACGAGGATGTAATGCCCTAAACTGCACTTAGAACCTTGTCATAGTCAAGTATTGATTCTTTCAAAGTGACAAGGTTTTAACTGTACTTCGAACTCTATTAACTAAATCCTTCAGAAAAAATTATGAATCAAGGACGGATAAAAAGATTTTAGGTACAAACTAAACATAATACAACATTATTTGTTGAGCGAAGCGAGTTCCCAGTATTAACTCGACCGTTTGGCATTATTTGTCTGTCTATTGTTACAGGTATGTCTCACGATAACTTTTGAATACATCAACCGATTTTTGTAAAACTTGGCACACTTCACACTTTTATCCTATGAACCCCTATTATTTTTAAGATTGATTCCTGCTAAAATTAGGGGCGGCAGACAACAATTCGAGGGAGCCAAAATTGTGAAAAATTGCAAAAATCCATGTGACTATCAAACTAAAGAGAATTTTAATTAAACTCTGAATACAGTGTAAAATTTTAGGATTTACAAAGTTTTAAGATACTAGGGCCAATAAAAAGATCAAAAATTTGAAAAAATTCTAAAAATCGAGCCACATGTCAAATTAAATAGAAATTTTAATCCAAATCCAAATGTAATATTTACTTTAAAAATTGTATAACTTGAGAGACACAGGCCAAAAATGGATTCAAAAATAAAAGAATGAACTGTAAAAGTCTGCAAAAGGATATTCATAAAGAATAGTTATAAAGAAGTGTATTCATAATACAACTCAGTATCTTTATTAATTTGAGAGAATAAATTACTCACATTGCAAAAGTTAGATCGCCTTAAAAATGTTTGTAAGCTACGTTTACAAAAGATTTTATACGTTCTTATCAGTTATGTATATTTGTGAAAAGTGGTAGATATGGGCCTATAGGTCTATGAAACATACATAAATTTAAAAGCTGAGACAATTGTTATACCTGGATATAACAAACGCGATTGCTTCTCTCGAGTGGCTAAGGAAAGCAATCTGATTAAATGTGGTACATTGCCCGAGTGAAAAATTAGGAAGTTCAAGATACTCTGAACTTAATTAATGAAATTAGACAAAATTCATAGTGCTTAATTATAAAGAAAAGAGACTTAGTACAATTAATTATAACGTCTGATACAATAGTTATTTAAATAAACAAGAAACTCTATCTTACTCTACGGCAGCTTACCACGTAAGGTAACTCGCCAAGACAGTTCACAGGAACTGATGATTTTACGTTAGTACTGTCGATTTTTATTCCGTGCCTGTTTACTATTCTCATTACTAAAATAAATGACAAAGTATCCTTTAGCAGTAGGTCTTCTGACAATAAACAAAAATATTTTCATGAATAGTTGTATAAAGCGTTACATAATTAAGAACAAACATAGCTTTTCCGAAATTCCCCTTACAGGTAAATACTTCAAATTGGTACATCGTCCAGTTACTTTAGAATTATAGTAACAATAAACTAATTATTAGCATACATACGATGAACTAACAGTTAATATATAATAAAACCATATTCAGTATTACAACACCTACCACCTTAATTTAGGACGATGTTTCTTGCATGACGCATTGCTCCTAATTTTAATAAATATATTTACGTCTACTCATTTTTATTCTGTCGTCTAAAGGAATATTTTCCAACTCGTCTATTAATAATTCTTCCCCTTCTGCGAGTTTTCTGTTCTTTTTAAAACAAATAGGTAATATTTTCGTATTTTTCTTTCTTTCACATAATTCATCTATTCCGAAATACCAGGCTAAAATAATAAGAGTTAACAATATTGTAACTGAAATATGGTGTCTAGACTCTGGAATACAATTATTTGGTTCATATTGTTTCATAATATCGTCTAGCGTATTTAACTTTATGCTAGCTGTCTTTAAGTCTTGGAATCTACTAGTTACATATCTTAAATTATTGCTAATATCAACTAATTCTTTAGAAAGTACATTGTACATTTTATCATTAAAATTAAAAGAGTTGTTAAAAATTTACATTAGGTATCGTAATTACCCTACTAACGTTTTCGTATTCTGAAGATTCATACGCTGCTCTGCTATAAATCGTGAAGGGTGATCCGGTCATCTGGCACTTGGTTGGTAAGACTATCAATCCTGTTCCTTGCACCCATTCTGTTCCGTCATGCTCTGGATGTCCATCCGGTCCTAAGCATGTGACTGTGAGGCTCTCTTCCTTTGGGATGACGAACAACCATCCTGGCGCCTTCGGAATCTCTGACCACAAGGACGTTCCAATGTAGGTTACTCTGGTATCGCATCTGCTTGGTGGTGGCGTTACTCCATTGAAGAAGGCTATCTCACATGTCTCCAATCCAGAGATCAGGTGATTTACAACGTTAGGGTCATTGCGTATCTTGGTATTTCCTCCTCTTCGCCTACATGTCACTGTGTCATCGGGATGAAGTGTTGCTGAGATGGCGAGGAATCCTTTACTAAATTGATAAATGTGTAAAGGAAATTTTGTTTACTCTCAGGAGTAGGTGTAGGAATAGGTAATACTTCGTATAAGGTAAAAGTTCGGTCTAGGTGTTCCAAACTTACTTTAAGGAAAATGCGAATAATATGACCGTCGACGAGTAGTGCTACGGTCTCAAGGAGCTCATAATACAAGTATATCGTGTGTTGAGTGACAGTAAGTGGTAGTGTGGAACTCGTTCTTAAGTGTGTGTTTATCTTATTTAAATATGTACTGGGTTTTTCTGGAGGTATCAACATGGTACTAAGCTTTCCTTGTCGCATGCCATCAATGCCTAGGTAAAACTTATTAACTTCCCTCTCTGCATCATTGCAACCTGTTTCTATTACTTTTAGTGCATCTAATATTAGAACTTTGCTCCTCTGTGACATCAAATCTTCTACATTTTTATGTTCTCGCTATTAATGTCTTGCAAGATATCCTTCTGTTCTAGTATTACGTCTTGAATGTTCTTGAAGTCTCATATCGTATGGTTAACAGCTGTTAGCGTGTGCTTTATAACGGTTAGTTGATCTTTCTGTAATTGGTAAATACGGTGCTGGTTGCTACCAATGGTACTAATTTCCTCATTATAGTATTCAGCATCATCACTGTCCATAGTGCCGAATAACATTTTCAGTCCAAATCCGATCGAATTAAAACTCCTGTTTTCGTTCTTGCTGGTATCACTTCTGCTCCAACAATTTCGTATAGCTGCTTGGTCTTATGTGTGGCGCGTGTGATAGCGTTCCACGCTTGAGTAAATCATCCCGCTCGAATCGTTAGGTTTCCTTTTCTTGCGTGTGGATGAACCTTCTTCCCATATCGAGTTTAGACTATTTATTCCAACTTATTTTAAACGTCTTTTAAATCCGTGTATATAGCAATGGTCCAGTCTTCCGAAGTGAGATGAAACTGGAACTTCTTAGTAAAATACAGTCCTGGTTTGTTGTCCAACATTTGTTTGGCGTATTGTCTGCTGCATACTTGTTGCAATATATTCCATAGTAGCGGTGAGATGTAAAGTGTCCTCATTTTTCTGAAAGCAGGATCTTTATTTTTTATTTTTTTGAATCTTCCATTAATTTATTTCTCTGAAAGACTTGACGCGGTTCATGTTAACGTTTTGTATGTGTTTACCTTTCTTTATAGTTACGTTAACATCATTGTTTACTTGTATGATAGTGTAAGGACCTACCCAAGGTTTCGCTAACTTTTTACTTCCACCACGCCTATCTAATAGCTGATGAAATAATACTTTGTCACATATGCTAAATTGTTTCTCTCAAGCCTTTAAGTCGTATCGTATTTTACTGATTCCTTTTTTCTCCTCCATATAATTTATTACTTTTCACTAACTAATTTATTCACTAACTAAAATCTCCGTTTAATCTCTTGGACTAGGTCATCTCCACTGAGATCTTGCTGTATCTCTTCTCGTATCAAGTCTGTTGGCAAGCCCATCTCTCGTCCATGTAACAAATAATAAGGAGAGTAAGTTACACGGATTATCTAACTAAACCCAATGCAGTAGTTTGTATTTTTATGTTTATTGTATGACTGTATGATTTACAATTGTTACTTTATTTAAAAAATAGTAGAGTAATCGGGGTTTTCGTCATAGATTTATAATACAACAATTATTTAATATTGTTATTTACGTAATAAAAAATATATTTCTTCCAGTGAGTTCTGGAGTTCAGGGAGCTTATTGTGTTTTTTTTATCTAAATATATTATATTTTTGTGAATATAGGTACCGGGTGGTGTGGACCGTTAAGCCATCATTAGATATGGTAACTACGCGTCCCAATTTCGTTGATCCTCGTCGAAGAACTGGCTTTGTCCTACGATTATTGTTTGATGACTTCTTTCGACAATTCCGTTAGATACTGGATGATAGGCGGTAGTTTGATTTTACTTATGTCTAACAATTTACATATATCCTGAAATAATTCGCATGTAAAATTTGTTCCTTGGTCGGTAAGTAGTGTTTCAGGCGTTCCGTATCTACTGGTTTCTTCTATGAGTATCTTTGCTATAGTAGTTGCTTTCTGACTGGGTAAAGGAAAAGCTTCAGGGTATTTGGAAAAATGATCTTGAAACGTAAGGATGTATTGGTTTCCGGCATATGTTTTAGGTAACGGACCAACTGTCTAACGCAACCTTGTGAAATGATCTTGTTAATGGTGCTGTTAACTGCATAGGCACTGGAGCCTTAACGTGAGATGAAGTTTTCCATTCATTACATTTTTTACATGATTGTACGTAATCTGCTACGTCTTTGTCCATGTTCTTCCAGTAATACCTTTCCTTAATGATGTCGGTAGTCCTGTCTATCTTTTGGTGACCTCCAAAAGGCATATCGTGATAAGCTTCGATTGCCTTCAGTTGATTGGTTTTCGGAACTATATGAAAAATGTTGCATTCCACATTATTGGTCTATTATTTCGGTAATCTGAGGTAGTGGGTGCGCGTCGCCCTTAGTCACTTCATTTAGCTTTCGATAATCCGTGCAAAATCTAGTTTTACTTTCCCCTTTCTTCGGTACGAGTACGATTGGCGAATTCTATAGACTAGTATTTGCCCTGATTACACCATTCGCTTTCATTTCGCGTATGTGTTGTTCAACTAACGATTTTTCAGCTTCCGGCAATCTACAGGTTCTCTGGTTGATTGGCGTTTGGTTTACATCTACTGTGACTCATGTTTAACCGCACTGGTACTCGACAAGTGTTGATCAAGCTTCTTGAAAACATCTTTATAACTACTGCATTAGTCCAAAATTTCCTGGCTTTCTTTATCGTTCAAATGGTCAGTAATTATTTTTATTGGATTGCTAACAGGCATAGCTCTTTCCGAATTTAACTTGTTAAATTGTATAATTTTTTTCTTTACAGTGTATTGTTACTCCTAACCTATTAAATAAATCTATCCCTACTATCCCATCGGCTGTTAATTGAAACTATGTAGGTACTATATGTACTACGTGTTCTATGCTTTCGTTATTCACCTTTATGTGACAGTTGGCTTCATCCAAGGAAGTGACTTCACCGCTTATACCCGATAAATTTAGTCTTTTGTCTTTACCCGTGTAAATGGTTACATCATCATGTACACTATTAAGTTTAAGAATACTTAAACTGAGCCAGTATCTACTAACATTTTACACGTCTCATTCTTCCCTTCGGCTATTTCTAAAATTGGAGATAGGCCTTGTTATTACTTTGTAATCTACCGACTTCATAGTTTCTGACCCACCGTTGCGAGAGATTGACGGAAGCCGTAAATCGTTTCCCGCTGTCTTATTTTGAAATCTGCGATTAGTATTTTGATGATTATTGTTAGTTAATCTGTTTTGCTTTGCACTACGACAATCTCTTGCGATATGGCCTATCGTACCACAATTGTAACAGGTCACCACTTGTTTGCTGTCTAAACCTCTTACCTCTTTACTGTTTCGACAAGCGACGGTTTTGTGTCCTATTCTTCCCCATTTATAACATCAACATCAACATCATCAACATTTAACAGAATCAACTCTCTTACGTATAACTAGGATCTTATCTTCCTCTAATTCTAGCTCTAAGATTAAGGCGTCTTTAACTGCATCATTGAATGAATTCGTTTTTCGATTTAGTAAAATATTTTTGAACGGTTCTAACACCCCTTTCGTAAAACTTTTGTGCATTCTTCTTTCGATGTTTAATTCAGCCAATCTATACCAGATTTACACAAAGCTATATTCAATTTAAGCCTTACTTTTTCTATTTTATCTGCGAAATACTGGATCGAAAATCCGTATTTCTCTTTCATACTAATCAATTGGTCTTCTAGAAAAGACTTACTTTGCTGTTTATTCGACCCACTTTCCAGGAACTCTTTTAAACTGTTCAGTTTCTAGTTCTGATCTACGGACGGCAGCTCCTATCTCTCCCTTAATTTATTTTTAGCGGTTTTTAAGTAATTCTCTTGGTGTGCTGGCTTGACGTTACATAATACAACGTTAACACCGTAAATGTATGCTTGCAAATCTGGATTTCTCTCGTCGCCATATACTAGTATCAGTTTTAAGGCAGTATCTAAACTAATTTCCGTCATTGTAATTAGTACGTTTTCGTTTTTACTCTTTCAAGTTATAGTTCCACACTAACTACTTGTTGTCACTTACTTGTGCCGCTGACGCTTGGTTGTCTTCTGTCTTCTTTCTTGTTTCTTGTTTCTTTTTCACTTCTTCAGGGTATCCTTTAGGCTTCCCCACACCTGACACCATTAATATGTTACACTTGGGTATAACAAACGCGATTACTTCTCTCGAGTGGCTGAGGAAAGCAATTTGATTAAATGTGGTAAACTGCCCAAATAAAGAACTAGGAAGTTCAAGATACTCTGAATTTAATTAATGAAATTAGACAAAATTGATAGTGCTTAATTATAAACAAAAGAGACTTAGTACAATTAATTATAACGTCTGATACAATAGTTATTTAAATAAACAAGAAACCAATGTTCAAGACTAACTCTCTATATTACTCTACGGCAGCTTGGATCTTACTCTGTCTTATTCTATAATGTTAAGACATAATAGTTGCAAGGCAACTCGCCAAGGCAGTTCACTGGAACTGATGATTTTACGTTAGTACTGTCGATTTTTATACCGTGCTTGTTTACTATTCTCATTACTAGAATAAATGACAAAGTATCCTTTGGCAGTAGGTCTTCTGACAGTAAACAAAAATATCTCGTATTTTCATGAATAGTTATGTAAAGCGTTAAATAATTAAGAACAAACATAGTTTGTCCTAAATCACCCTTACAGCTAAATACATTCAAATTGGTTCATCGTTCAGTTACTTTAGAATTATAGTTAAATTAAAGAAAATTAGAATTTAGAATTAAAGTATCATATGATTTACAAACACCCCAACCTTCAAGTGTTAAAATTAAAAATAAATATTATATACAAAACATAACATCTCTCTCCCCCTACCCTCCCATCTATTTATTTTCCCCTTATATTCCATCACACTAGAGATAGTCTCTTGTAAAATTTGTATAGATATTCTCCCTCAAACTTTCTACATACGATAAAATAATAGTTAATATAGAATAAAAAAATATTCAGTATTACAACACAATTATTTGTCATTAGGCAGTATGGTTATAAATTTAACTAAAGAATCCAATTCAGTAGTTGTATTTTTGTGTTTATTGTATGACTGTATGATTTACAATTGTTACATTATTTAAAAAAATACTGGTAGTAGAGTAATCGAGGTTTTCGTGATAGATTTATAATACAACAATTATTTAATATTGTTAATTACGTAATAAAAAATGTATTTCCTCCAACATAGTGAGTGAGTTCTAGCGTTCAGGGAGCTTATTTTTTTTTATCTAAATATATTTTTTTTTTGTGAATATAGGCCTGTAGATGAATATTTTCATCCATTTAAGGAATAACGCAAAACATTATATTTTCAACGTGTATTGAATATGGAGTACTCTGGTGTTGTACTCTTGGTCTTGTAGTGGTACGATGAGCAATGCATCTTTAATGTCCTCCTTTTTGGCCTCTGGAACCTCTGACGTACACCTCTAAATCTGTGATTTTATGTGAGAGACCCTCAATGAACTTGAAGCTCATGCGGAAGCCTTAAGGCAGTTTCTTGACGTTTTGTGGAGCTTGATGTTGGCTCAATAATTATTTATACTTTATAATTATCATACAAATTATATATATGTTTATGATTATTTTTATACTAAATAATGTGAAATGTACTAGATATTGTACTATATATTGTACATATTGTTACAACACAAAAAGCCACCCCAATACCAGGGAAAAACTATGAATCAACTATATTAAATGTTTAACTAATGAAAATAAAATGACTATGACGCGACAAACGACTATGACCCAACCCAAGTGATTGACTCAATAAAATGAAATCAAATGAGAAGATATAATAAGACACAAACAAATGATATAGAAAAGGAAATGAGAAATAGTAAAATCAAATGATAATTATTAGAATCGAATAAATAATAAATGTAAATGATAATTATTAAAATCAAATAAAGTAATGACAAACTAAAGTACACTAACCAAAGAAATAGAGAACTCTATAATGATATGAAACTTGTTAGCAGTATAAATAACCATTGTGAAGTGAGAGATAGATAGATAGTGAACATGATTAAGTGAGAAAAGAGAAATTAATGTTAGGGAACACCCACTAGTAACACTCAAATACTAGAAAAAAGTGCAAAGTGTCAGTGTAAACCCCCAAAATAAATAGAAAATCCTACTGATAGGTATTGACATCTAAAAACCAGTGATAAACACTACAGTTTAATGGTGAAAAGTGCCAGAAAATAAGAATATTGTTGTTATTAGGGTTAAGAGTGATTGTAGATTAGGAATACAATAGTATTCAGGGAAAAAAGTCCCATGAGGAGTCAAAATATTAGTGTTACCATGGTTAGATAGTAAAGTTTAGAAAAGAAAAATATACTAAAGTATAGAAAAGCAAAATAAGTAAAACATCCTATGTTCAAAGGGATAATTAGTTAGATAAAGTAAATGGTGTGATAATGTTAGTCACCAAAAAATAAATATGAATAAACAAAATATAAACAAGATTAGCATAGTAACTGTTAAAAGATTTGTTCAATTAAGTTTATGAGAAGGAATATGGCTGAAACAGGTATACAGACCATAAACCTAAATGTTGTGTTATGTTTTATAAATAATAGTAAATAATAGACAAGTTATAAAGTAAAGAGATAAATTCTTACGAACTTAATAATACTGGACAAGCCAGTTAGAAAATCATAGACAGGCGATGATTTTGTAAATTAATGAGAACAAACAATTGTTATAAAGCAACCCAAATCAATTCAAAAAGTAAACAAATCATTTGTGACACAAAACAAAACATGTATAAAGGTAAAATAATATTTAATTTGTGTAAAATAAGAAAATATAGCCAATTACTACTTAGACCTATAAAATGCCTAACTGTATAAATCCAAAATCAACACATTATAAGAAATTAACTATAGTATTAGCAAATCCAGGGCAAGTAACTAGTTAATGATAATTAGTGAATCATATTGAAATGTAAAAGTTAAATTAAGGCCATAAAATAAGAAAGAAATGTAATTACATAATATTAACATAGTTGTCAAAACATTAATACACAACCAAACCCAGCTTTGAGGGATGTCAAAATGATCTTTGAAAGAAAATAGGAACAGTCGTGATAATATCTCATACATAGATAAGAAGACAGAAGAATAATAGCAATCAGAAGATATTTAGTCATTTTGAATAAAAATTCAAAAATTATAACAATGGGCTTAAGTTATGTATAGCCAATGAGAGTCAGACAGTTGGCATAACAACCTAACGTTGTTTATTAGATTTCCGTTAAAAATCAATTAGTTCATTATTGAAGCTCAAGACGAATAGACGCCAAGCCGTAAATGACTCAAATTTTAATTTAAAACAATAAAAAGTAATCCAAATTTTGTAACATGAAGAAACAAGAAGTATGATGAGGAATTAGTCCATCCAAACGAGGCCAAGGACCAGATTATTAAATTCAAAATTAATAATTTAGACTAACTTATACGAAAAAGACGCCAGGCGTAATTAAATTCCAAAATGATGGAAGATTGATGACCAAAAAAGGACCCAACCTATTTCAACAGAAGAACTCTTCACCATAATGCAACCGATTTGATAAGTACTGCTGAATTACCTGAATTTACGAAATAAATTATTACTAACTTTTTCTCACAACTCTATTAACTCTCACTATGAACTGATGATCCCATTTCTTTCAAGGATTAATTGAAAATAAAACACTAAACTTATATGAATCCAGAATATAACCTGGATAAAAATTACGAACTTTTGACACACACTTTTTAACACTTCAGGAACAAATTGTAATTACACATTATAGTATATAAGTACCATTAATGTAAGGTAGTGTACTTTATTGTAATCATAATAATTTTTTTTTTCGTAACCACAAGAATCCAGATTAATTGAAAGAAATTAAAATAAACATTTATGGACGCTATGATTAACTAAATCGTTCTGAATCGACTTTCGCCTACCTTGGGAATTAATTCTCATGATTGCCGGAACAAATTTGTTTAATAACAATATATAATTTTGTATAAAAATGAATAACAACTAATCACAAGTTAATAAACTAGTACAGAGTTGTAACCACAGTTCTTTATTTCATAATAAATTGTATTATATGATTTGTGTACATTAGCGAGGAGCGACAGTGACGGTAAGCGCTAGGCATCGGAAATTCTGCGAACTACCAGCAATATTAATATACCCGCACGTGGCGGGAGTAATTTGAATTCACCATACCGTCATAGAACGAACGCTCGATAGTCCTATTTTTTAATTGTTTTCAGATTAAACAATTTGGCGCCACCCGGGAAATACAACCACATATTAAAGGACAGGTAAGGTTCCTACTCGCGAGTACTGGTAATTCGTGACATCGCGACGGACATCGTCAGCATAAACATAAAGTAACGACTACAACGTGTGAGGCGAACACACGCAACACACTTCTACAAAGACGACAGAGTCCTATCGTTACAAATTAACGACCACAACGTGGGGCTCTAAGGAACACGTCTCGTTACAAATTGACGGAACAACGTGTGGCTTTAAAAGAGGCATACACAACGTCTCGTCGTTACAATATACATACTATATATATATATATATATATATATATATATATATATATATGTTATAATATATACTATATTGTACTATATATATACATTGCAAGACACTAACTTGGAATTACGTAATTTTGCAGTAGCTGAAAAATCCTTGAATGCTGATTTATCTGGGTTACTCGATAAGAGTGGTGTCGGCTCACTTTTTTTAAAATCCGAATAAGTAAGTAAAAATTAGTTTTGCTTATTCCCTTTTCAGTGGTATTGTTAGCTTTATTCTTAATACAAGGGTAGTCGGGTAGGGAATACTTCATGATTACTGAAGATATATTAGGATTTTCCTGGTGGAAATCCAATACAGTGTCTGCTACAACGTACTTTTAATTTTGTTATACACAAAATTCGATCATGTAGTTAACAATTTCCCTTTACGACAACTTGGATAATTCTGGGAAAATCACTCTTAGTATCACTTCCTTCACGGCGGGCCATTGTTTCATTCCATAATGCAAAATAAACCTTTATTGTTACTGAATTATAAGCAGTAAAGTTACAGACATTTGATTTCCTAAGGTAAAAAATAGAAATGATAGAAGTGGTCTCTACATGTGACGTTAAAACAATATTTTGAAGATCCATTAACAAAACAGGAAGTTCTTTATTCTTTTCTTCTTTTCCTACATAACAAATTTTTCTTATTTCTGTTTTGAATACTTGAGCCTTTCATATTTTTCTTTCAAATCTTTTGTTAATGTACTTTGCTACTTTATATTTTTCAGGAAAGTCACACCTACCACTTTTAGGGGCATGAAATACAAGATTGAATTCAATTGCAAATTATTGCCGTTTTTATTGGCTCAATATTTTCTATAACACGCTGATCATTGTACATATAGCCTACATATACTGAGGTGTGATTCAAGGTAAGATCTGTTTGTATTCGCTCCAGTTTATGGAATTCAACTACTGTGAAAGACTTAATGTGGGTTTTAGCAGCGCCAGAGTGACGTTGAGGTCGTCTCTTTGATTTGGAGTAGGCGTAGTTGTAATAATGTTTTTTGTATTATGTACAGTATACAAGTCAACAGTGAGAAGTTAAATTATTTTGTTAGCTACGAAAATCAGCCGGTGAAAGTGAAGTGGAGTCAAAAGTTTGTCACAGCTTAGCGTAGTTTAAACTCATTTTACATAGAATCTTGTCACTTTTGTCAGGGCCGTATCCAGGCTGGGGCAGCCGGGCCCCCCCCCCGGGGGCCCCAGGTTCAGGGAGGCCCCAAAAGGCATCAATTCATTAATCAATTATAAACGACATCTTTGGAGCAGATCAATATTCTTCTAAAGCTTTACAAGCTGAGTCCTTAGATATAATGACAGTCTACGATCTTCTAGGAAATGCACTGATAAAAGTAATGGATCTTCGTAATTCATTTGAAATGGTCGTTAAAGAAGCTAAAAAGATATGTGCAATGTGGGGAATTACAGATGATGAATTCTCTGCCAAAAGAGTTAGAAAGGTGAAAAAACACTTTGACGACCTCTGTGAGGACCAGAGATTAACAGAACCTAAAAGCAGGTTTAGAGTGACAGTCTTTTATCCTATGATTGACACAATGCCATCACAGATAGGCAACAGATTCAAAGATATGAAAGCAGTTATAGACGCGTTCAGAGTAGTAGAACCTTATTCCCTTGTCACATCTACTGAGATTGAACTTCTGGACGAAGGTGATACATTTGCACAAAGATACAAAGATTTTCAGATGACGTATCACCACTGTTTCAGTCGCAGTTGTTATCAGTCAGAAGTGCTTTCAGATCAAAGTTAGAGCATTTGACAGATGTGAAACCGTTTGCAAACCTACTTTTGATTGAAAACAGTTCCTTAGCTTGAAGCAACCCAGATGCCATCACTGTTTGTTTGATGTACCTTACAGTCCCTGTGACAGTAGCAAAAGCTGAGAGATTATTCTCAAAAATTAAACTAATAAAGAAATTTTCTACAGAATTTAAATGACCCAACAACGACTTAGAAGTCTGGCTATTTTGTCTATCGGAAACGACACAGAGCAGAATATTGACTTCAATAGAATTATTGACATCTTTGCAAACGTTAAGTCTAGAAAAAAATAATTCCTTTAAATAAATCTTACCTTGTTGAATAAGTAAACTAACATGCTGAATATATCGATTAAGTAAAGTATGTGTAAATAAATAAATTTTGAAGAGACAAATTATTCGTTTTGTTCCATCTCTTGTATCTGTCTAAAATTCATTCATTTTTAAGGCCAATAAGAATACAGTACGTAAAACTGTAGTCTACATATAAGATACAATATTTGCATAAGGGTAAATCTGTAGTTTAAGTAGTTCTGCACGCATGTAAATACATATTGGTTTATCAAAAATGGAGGGAACGCCAGATAAACTTTCACCCCCACGAATCTAGCTACGGCCCTGACTTTTGTGGTTGTTTTATTTAATTCCATAGAGAGCAGCGTAAGTCAGTTTCCTGTAAAGATATAACTTAAGACAGACAAATAAGCACATAAACTTAATTTAGTCCAATTTGTCAGTTAGAACCTTGTCAAACTGACACGGCAAAACATACTGATACAGAAAGCAGGACAGAACTTCTACGCTTATTATATAGAAAACATTAGGCTACATTATCCCTGTTCTAAAAGGTGGTGTTTACTTGTCGTATGACACCGAGTGTGTGACTTCTGCTTAGTTAAATAACTACTTAACTTAATTTTATGCAAATCCTTGATAACGCAAGAGTAAATAGTAGCCTATTAGTCGGCCAACACGGAAGTAGAGAAACTAAGAAACTGCGGCATTGCGAAGTTTATTATTTTTATATTATTAACAACTTTTTTATATTTTATTATTGATCAAAGTTAAAAAAATTGTTAGACAATGAATAATTTAGATCTTAAGAGTGTTATATTTATCAAGCTCTAGAACTGTCAAGTTTCGAAGGAAAACACTTTCAGACCATTCACTACATAAAAACGCAAACCCCAAATATGACGTCTACTAAAACTAAATGAGACTGAATTTTTCTCACGAGGTGACAACACTTCGAGACTACGAATCCAATAGATGGTAGTTGCAATGTCTGGTTAACAAGTTTTAAAATCCTTAATCTTATCGGTTTTGCTTTTATAAGTGTTTTTTTAAGTGTTTGCTTTGTTTCTTGTTTGTAACTGTTCAGTTTGTGGCACGTTAGAGAAATGGAGCTTAATAATTTTAAGCAGCGCTGTACAAACAAATACTGTGTAAAACTTTAAGGACTGTGATAAAAATATTTAAATAGTTAAAACAAGCCATAGCTGTGAATTAAGTGATCCGTGTCCTGGTCTATACTATAGTAGTAGTAGTAGCAGTAGTAGTAGTAGTAGTAGTAGTAGTAGTAGTAGTAGTAATAGTAGTAGTAGTAGTAGTAGTAGTAGTTGAAGTTTTTGTTGTTGTTATTGTTGTTGTTGTTGTTGTTGTTGTTGTTGTTGTTTGTTTGTTTGTTTAATAATAATTCTATAGGTCCATCAGAGTAACAGTCGATTATAAAATTGTTACTCTATAATAGGTTTAGCACTAGAGTAATTTCGAAATTGCTTTTCTATTGTTTCTTTGTATCGTCGTTTTAATCGTTCCAACTCCCGTAAAATGTTCAAGTGAAGAAAGGTTAAATATTTTAATAAAACACCAACACGTTTACTGTCGGACGAGCACTTAAACACACTCCAAGTGTAAATTTGCGCCCATAAGTTACTCTCTACGTATAAGGCCGTCTCTAAGTAAACATTAACGGTGTTATAAAAAAGTAACGATAAATAACCTCCCGCGACGTCTGCAGAAGTTGAGGCTCACAATAAAATGCTCACAAAGTGTGAGCTGCAGCAGCTTGTAAACTTTAATTAAAAGCTATAAAAACGCATCGGTGAATCGTTGTTGGTGCGGTATAATTTTATGCTCGTCTGTACACGCCACAATACTCATGTTTGGATCGCTACTAAGTATGGTGACTTCCATAAAGTCTAAACAGAGGCATTAAACTGTTGGAAATAAAACCGAAACGCTTGTTAACAATGCGTTGATTTATGGCGCCTAGCGAGCTCGTGGCCAAACGGACAAATACAAATAACCTGAAGAAGCAGAAGATTGAAATTGTTATACTCATGATAGACGATACAACATTGTATGCAAGCCATACCGGCTGCCAGTACTTCGGTACTGAATAATGTATCCAATATACTTTATCATATATCTCACTAATAACATTTTACACTTTGTATATACCAATAGTATATTAAGAAACACTGATAAGAGTTTAACTTAATTCTATTGATTTGGTTATTACTAAGGTCAATACGCAAGGCCAGAAGCTTTTTCGTATTATATTTAAAGTAAACAGTATGAATATGTGCTTAAAAGAATGTAAATAAGCAATAAGTGACAGTCGAAGAGTAGGCTGTATGTATGCCTACAATAGATTGGAGATCTCTAACTTCACCTGACTGAGGAACTCCACCCTTCGTATCTCGCTCATGCAGTATAGTCAACAGACACTACATACCACTTCTTATAACTTGACTTATAAACATAGTGCTTACCCATTACAGTTCCATATTACGTGTGACAATTTGCTGAGCTCACTATTAAAATGCTCGTTAAAGTTTATTTAAACTATTGTCTGCTAACGAGCAATTTACTTTTATTCATTATCGAAGTACTGTAATAGGTCATTGCTTATAGTGTCGTGGATGGATGAATATCAGACATGTCTGTTCGATGTTTTATTTGAAATTCAAAAAAAAAAAATATTGACGATAAATTTACAGTTACATCGTACTTAAATAGTTGCATTTTGTAGTATTAATCTGTGTTCTCCGTTCCGTTAGCCGTTACCTTTAGTTTATTAAGTCGTGCGTGCAGGCTTAGTAATTTTTAAACTTAGTATAATACTTTGATAAGTTGTAAAGTTGCTTTTGTGTTAATAAAAATTACCGTATAATTGCAAAAGAATGTTGAAGTTGGGAAAACATATAGAAATGTGAGGGCAGTGTAAGGAAATAATAAGAAATATCATTGATTTTATGACAGAGGAAGCTATGGTTGGAAAATTTTTAATCGATCCCTACAAATTTTAGAATGTGCACCAAAACCTACTCAATTATCCGTGTCCACTTTTAAATGGAGTAAAGCTGTGGCAGCTTCTTTGTTACCTTCGCCTCGTAAGAAAGTTATGACATAAACGTAATCGGTTTAGACGAATTCTACAAGCCTATTGTTACACGTATAATTTAAAATGTTTACATCATTGAAGTGGGTTTCTATAATTATAAAACTAGTTTTAAAATTTTAAAAATAGGGATTACTTTGAGACAGAAAAACAACTTTGGTCCCTAGATAAGGTTTCTGTATTATTTAGGTTTAAAAGAGAAACAAATAGCAACCTGTTAGTAGAAGACCGCTACATACAGTAGCAGATTTTAATTTTTAAAACAAATTAAAAATAATGAAGAAAGCCGGTCAATTATATAAACTAACAAAATTTTACATTCACAGATGACTCAAACATTCTAAAACTTGGTCATACGCGTACATAGAGAAAAATGCCAGATGAAATTAAAATTCCTTATTCAAAAGGTTAACAAGGTATGAAAGTTCACGGGGAAAAGGAATGGGTTTTATTCCAGACTCTTTCATGATGTGTAAATCAAGCTCAGTTAAAATCATGAAATAAATTCGGAAAACAATGTAAAACGGTCACAAGAAAAGGGCGTAGACAAACTGTATTGTCGGTCAATGCTTACAATAATTGTTAAGTTGCATAAGTTTACCTTGACCTTGAAACCTGATCTAAATTTCAATAACATCTTATTATGCACTTTCATCGCGCAATAATTTCACATTCTGTATAACTTACACGCCGACAGGTTTATACATTTGTTTTTTTTTTTAGATATTTTCTAGATAACTTTTTCCTGTTTAGAGGTACCGATTGAGGTTGTAGTCATAAAATGTTATCACCACAAAGAGAATGCATGTAGGCCTAATCCTGAGGGCATATCTTCATTTATAACAGTGTCCGCAACCTTGCAACACTTAACATATCTCAGGCTGTTTACTTTCTGTCTGTGCAATACACTTTTAACTACCGAAGCTCTTGCCCCACAAAAGAGTTGGAAAATTGTGACTGTTATGACCTGAAACGTCCCCAGTGTTCCCCTCAGATCCCGCTGAAACGTTCTCCGTACATTACTATAGTATAGACCATCAGGAACTGGATACGTTTTCTGACAATTGTATACTTACAGTAATACTACAAATGATTTGTTTCAATGGTACACAATGTGTAGTACAGTAGTTTTTCTGCGTCTGTTAGATATCTGTTATAGAAATATTCGAGTTCGAACAGATGATGCTCTCTTAAATAAGTTGCAGAAAGCAACCCAAGATTCTGAAAACACGGTTACCAAAGATTGAATTGCTAAAATGTGTCTCAATTGTACATCTCTAAGGATTAAGTGAAAATATGAGGTAAGGGAAGAATGCGAGACATCTGTAAACGTAGAAATCAAGGTAAATGAAAGGAATTCTCTTCGTTCTCTCTTGTTTTACAAGTATCTGTGTATTAATGAAAGTTACTATCGACAGCAGCACTAAAGTGTAAACTGAATTGAAAAATATATGTGTGAAATCAGAGGAACAGTGGTTACCAGGACTAGTTTATCAACTCTAATGCTTAGAAGTGAAAAAGAACAAAACGATAATTAACTTCAATCGTGACTGATTATCGTATATGTTACTCAATATATACATATATAACTTATTACAATATACAATATATTATTATTATTATTATTATATATAACCTTTCAAACTGTGAACACGGAAAACAATCTTTCAAACTGAAGGATCTCTCGAAGACAATAATATAATGTTGTAAAACAATATCATACTAAAGTAAGGTTAACTCGAGGACAATAATATAATATTGGAAAACAATCTTTTAATCTGTGAACATCTCTCGACGACAATAATATAATGTTGGAAAACAATAAAGGCTGTTAAGTACTTCCATCTACAGTGAAGTACATTATATAATCTGTGAGTCTCAATATATACACAACATTTGATAAGCAGTCAAATATCGCATAAATATATGACTGATACTCAAACATATATAAACATTTGTTACCCACATATCAAATCCAATCCATCATATGTGAGCATGTGAGTATATCAATATTTTACGTCAAAACTGTTGAAAAATTGTAGAATAAATTTAAAATTTGTACAGTCGTATGGAAAGAATTTAAATTAATAATTTTAATCGATTAATTAATAGTTAAGAGGTGAAAATTAACCACGTTTACCCCTCCTAGGATTGTATGAACACATAAACATGAATTTCTCAATTGACCAGTCATGTTGTTAACCGATCTGTAAGATACCGATGAAAACAAATCGACCGTGTGCATCTGCATAGAGAACACGGCACAATAACGCGTGGATAATTTAAATTAGACGACTAATTTACAGAATCTGAATGATAATAGCTAAACTCTTGCCATAAACAGGGCCATACGTGATGTAAGTAATGTAAAGCCCTTTAGGAAGGACAGCGCAAAATTAATCTGGCACAGCTGCAGTGTGTGTGTGCGTGTGTTGCTGTTACGGTGTGAATACATTAGCTGTAATGTAGAATAAGAGAGGAGCTGCTTGCACTGGAACCAAACACGTCCATTGAGCGGAGAGCACCACCTATCAATTAAGCATTCACAACCCCCCAACTACCGCACTTCACTCGAACACCTCTCTATTGAACAGAAACAACTTGTTCCAACACCTACACAAACACGCTACACTACACAACTAATTGCTTATTTCTAATTAAATTTCATTGGTCCGATGATGCTGTAAGAGATGCTAACAACCGCCATCACACCGTCATCGTGTACCTACAAAACCACCTAATAATAATTAATTAACGGATGGTCGGGAAGTAATCGAGCAGACGAAATCGATGCCTTTTAAAGTCGTTCAATAGTGTTTGTTTGTGTTTCGCACTATTGTTCAGTAAGCTTAATTAGTGTCTCCATTTTTCCATAAGGAAATAACCTATTAATAGGGTCATGTTTATTTATAGAAAGTATTTTAAAATTATTTATTTTAACTGAGCATTATGATAAAAGACTTTTGATACCATCGAAATGTCTTAGGAATGGCAAAGTAGATTGCCTATGTGAGCTATATGGCATACAAACTGTGACCTGCGCTCTGCTTCCGCCAATTAGGTGTTCCTACAGGCACTTGACCTACCTTAATTTGTTAAATATCTCGTTAGCATTATTCTTATATTTTATTTTCTACATACATTACACCATAAGGTTCAGGGTAGCAAATGGAAGAAAGCATCCATCTCGTACGGAGCGACGCAGTTCTGAATCTACCTCAGGGTAAAACAATATTCTCGACAGCTACCCAATCCATTTATAGATGAGTTCACTCAAAATTATGGGGTGATTCCTCTCATCACTTGAGCAATCTTAGATTAACATAAGCAACTCTGTAATGCCAGTAACATACCAACGGCGGACCGAAGTCTGCCTAAATTCCCTATCAACAAAAAATGTTATTTGAAACATGTTTACAATAAGAAACATGCCCAGCTGAGCTAACATTCCGGCATACCCAGAGTTACATGGAGAGTATGTTACGATTTATAACAAATCGTCTTGGTGTCTCGACAAACAGGACCCCTATTTCCGTAATTTGAAAAATATATTCTTATTCCTCAGTTTAGAGTTCTCGCTCAAAAAAATATAGTTTTGTCTTGTAACAACACAATTTTAACATGTTTATAAGTTTATAGGACGTTTGTAAGTGGTTATAAAACATATGTTGTTCAAGTCTACAGTGACACGTAAAAAAAACAATTAACGTTAGCAGGTGAATGATGCTTAAACGTATATATGTGCAAAAGGAAAATGTAATAATGACTTCATATTCCTTTAGTTTAAACTTTGTACAACTTTGTAATTATCAATTATATTGTTACCCGTACTGCTAACTGATCTACACACTCATCTAAAAGCTGCATAAAACTTAATTCGTCTAACAGCACTTACATAATACTACAACACTTTCTTAATCGATCATAAGCTTTTTTACAAGTGAAAAGTAATGAATTATTATTACAAAAATGACGATAAAACCTTCTGACACTTAGTGTCCCGGTTTTTTCACATATATGTACTGGACATTGATAAAATTGATGCATACATAATAGTTGCAAAGACAATAGCTAATTTAACATTTATTAAAACAGAATATCGACAATTTCAGGGTATTTTGTTTTAACGATTTTTTATTTTTGAAAATATACCCCACTCGTCTAACATAAATTCTAGGTATCGTGGATCTAGTTTAAAATATTGTGGTCTATTCCTACGGTCAGAGCTATTTTGATATTAAAACCGCTGTATAGATAGAAAGGATAAAAATTATTAGGCCGTATAGTAACAAGGAAGAGATTTCTAAGATACCCTGCACCTCGCCCGCACCATATGCTATTCAGATACTTCAGCTAAACACTATGAACTCGGAGACCTATCCTCAAATGTCTGTTAAAATTGTAACATCTAAAAGTTTTAGATTCCAGTATTTATAGGTTGAACCGATTTTTCAAACGTTACATAAAAACACAAAAAATGATTAAGAGACAAAAAGACACGCACACGCGCGCATGTGTAACAATTATAGCTGCTATTCAGATTTTACATGCTTTATAATATGTGAAGAGCTTTGTACATTTTGAAAACGTTTGTAGAACGAACCTGATTTAAAATAACTTGTGCTGATAGAGTTTGTCAGCTTTTTAAATCGTATTTCCTTAGTAAAATGCGTTCACACTTGTACCATATTCGAACGTATACAGTCAAAATGTTTGATACTGTGGTCCTATTGAGATCACTCCCCCATTCATCCCTCTCAGGGAAGGAAATTGTGCCAGTAACACCAATGATAACAAACAATGTAGCCTGTAGGCGATAAGGTAGCGACCCTCACCATACGAGTTTTTGCTATTTGTCTCCTATCAAAGTTACTGTGTGTTAGAATACCATCTCCGATAAATCGTATGGGTTCTGCTTCAAAAATGTAGTAAGTCATACTTTACCTCGCGTAAACTTCAGGCATAAACTTTGAGTTCATGTAACCAACATTTTCGTTGAAAGGAAAAGTTACCAGAAGACAACCTACCGAATTTTGATTTTCTTCTAATACTATCCATCATAAATAATCCGATTCAATATCTTTCGTATTATCTGAGCAAATTTAATACACTTTTACTACAATTTCAAATCTGATTCTTCCTTATGAACAGTGAGATGAACTTTCTTTCAAATATATTAAAATCAATACTATATTATCAGCCCACCTCTTTTGAATTCCTGTGTACTGGCTCCTTCCTGTTTTCATTTAAAAAATAAAACAATACATGTTAAATTTTTCCATAGTCAAAAAAAGATCTACAATGAAATATTTTTAACAATCTATGAATATCTGGTTTACTCTCATCATTAATGCTGCTCTGGTAATGCAGATTCATATATTGCTTTCATCTAACCACAATAATATTTGTACTCATTTTTCACATATATGTATTGCGTATTATTCTATAATTTACGGGGAATGTTCTGTCACCAATGAATAGAATAATCCACTGTAGAATTAAATCACTGTAGCAGCCCGGCTTCCATTATTGACGATCTTATAAGTTCTTTACGAGTTTATAAAATAGTTCAGTTCTCGTCAAATTTTTGAGGGCGTGAGGATTGATAATACTGGGAAACACGTTTTTCATGAATTGTTTTCATGGGTTAAAAATAATGAAGCAGATGGCTATATAAGTATACCATTAAAAAGCGGAAATTTATTTTCAGTTTTTGTTTTTAAATTGTAGGCCTAATTTGGAAAACGAAATGTGAAGTGCACTTTGAGACGTTTAATGAAGAAATTTGTGTTAGTGGTTGAAATCACAATCAAAATGATCAATATTGCACACCACTATATAAAAATTATTCCGATTAATTGATATCACTGGATGTTAAGGACATGTTTACTAATATCACAGTAAATAAAGTTATTAAGTTAATAAACGATAATAATATGGGAGAATACAGGTATAAAAAGCAGTTGATGAAAGTAATTAAAGAATGTGTAAATCAGAACTATTTTAGGTTTAATAACAAGTTTTATATACAGAAAAAAGGTTTACCTATGGGGTCTTCATTATTCCCTATTCTTGCTGAAATATACATGAATGATTTTGAAAAGCAATTAATAACTTCCACTAAGTATAAAGACAATATAAAATTATGGTCTAGATACGTTGATGATGTATTAGTAGTTTGGGAAGGAAGCATAGAAGAAGTGCATCAGTTTATAAAGGAGGTAAATAATAAGGATAAAAACTTACAATTTAAGGAAGAGATAGGAGGTAAGCAAATAAATTACTTAGATTTAAACATAGAAATTAAAGATAATGAGAAACTACAGCTTGGGATATTTAGGAAAGAGTCGTATTCTGATATAATTATACCAAGAGAGTCGTACCACCCATACAGATATAAAATGGCGGCAATCAATTCCTTTTGTTACAGAGCTCAGAAGTGTTTAAAAGAGACCGAATCAAAAGATAGGGAGTTAAAAACGATAAAGGGAATTGTAAGGAATAATAATTATAGCACCAACATAGTGGATAAAGTTATGAAAAGGGTCAACATACAAAAAGCTAAAATAGAACCAGAACAAAAGAATTATGCAGGGTCATTGACATACATAGGTTCACATACTAGAAAAATTATAAAATGTTTTAATAAATATGGAGTAGATATATCTATTAAAAAATGTGAAACGGTATTTGATAAGATAAGGAATAAGAATATAGAAAAAATTCCAGTATTACAGAAAAGCGGAATTTATAAATTAAAATGTAAAGACTGCAACAAAGTGTACCTAGGGGAGACAGGACGAAAATTCGCATGCAGGTTGTCTGACCACAAACGTGGAGAAGGTAATAGAACAACCAATTCGTTATATGCAAGACATTTCATAGAAGACAACCACAAGTTTGTTAATCCTTTGGAAGAATACGAAATTGTAAAAGTAGTAAATAACACAGTTGAAAGGAAGCTTAGAGAGGAGTTAGAAATATTGAAAGAAAGAGAAAAAGGGTTAGACAATTTAATTAATATTAAAATTAAATTTGATAATGAAGAAATATTTTATAACATGATTAAGAAGTAAATGAGAGAGGGCAGATAGATAAGATTAAGAATTATATTTCATAGTACTAATTGGTTGTTTTAAAATAAGGGTGTGTGACTGACCCACGTGTGTGGAGAGGAAGAGGGTAGTTTAAAGGGATGCACACACACACACACACACACACACACACACACACACACACACACACTGAAACACAAGGAATTTACTAGAAAACTATGTAACTGTACAGATGGTGAGACAGAGTTTAGGGGGTGGGGAAGGGTCATTAATTTTTAGTTTGTTGTGGGTGAGCAGGGTGGGGGAGAGGGGTGAAGGGTTGGGTATTACATATTTTCTGCCTATTCCTGATCTGACGATGAGCTGTGAAGCTTGAAAGCGCTAATCGGAATAATTTTTATATAGTGGTGTGCAATATTGATCATTTTGATTGCACTTTGAGAGTCAGATTTATTTTATAGGCCAATATTTTTTTTATTTTTACAAGCCCCATATTTTGCCCTTCCCCAGGCGTTACCCCTGGAAGGGGCCTTCCTTGCCGACCCGTACGGCCCTGAGTGTACTATTATAGTACTACATAAGTATAGTGTACTATTAGCATATTACACAGTATTAGTACGATACTAGGTATAATTTACTAGGTTTGAAAAGTACCTTAATAGAAACATTGGTGACCACAGGCGTGCGCACGGGAGGGACCAGAGGGGCCTTGGTTCCCCCATTAGTTTACAAAAAAAGTCAAATTCGGAAAAATTAAAAGATGAGAAAAGACAGTGTAAAAATGATGTGTTATAATAAAAATACACTAATATAAAAGTACATATAAGAGTGATTTTAGTCTAGACAGCGACCTAGTGAAAACCCCCTCTGCCCCTTTTCTCTCACTTTCTTTCTTTCATAACTCTTGTGAGCAATGATTCTCCAAGTTAAACGCATTAAAAACAAAAGTAAAGTCGACTAGGAAGCAAGAATGACTGGAAAACTTGTTGTTACCATTTATAGAACAAAAACTTACATTAGATGCTAGTTCAGAAGAAATTATTGATGAATTCAAAAAGATGGTCCCTTTCAAGAGAAGGATGCCACTGTAAGCTTTGTATCATGATTTGGTTTTACTTAGATTTTAATTTTGTAATACCTACAAACTTTGACATAAATGTTTATTGAAATCATCAAACTATGTACATATTTTTCAATAAATATAGTCATTAAATATTATTTAAGGCTTTTGTTTATTCCATTCCTTCTTCTTATTGTTGTTGTTTAGGTCACAAAAATAAGATAATGAATGTTTTTAATTACACTAGTTTTTTTTTAATGTTAATTTTATAGACTGGTTTACTGAGGGTACAGTATTCCATATCCCCCGGTATAGTGGTCCCCCCATTGTAATCGCCCTGCGCACGCCTATGTTGGTGACGTTTTTAAGATCAGGACGATTCCAACTCTTTTAATGTTTCTCGGACTTTGGTAGTTAAGAGACGATTTGACAGTTAAAAGTTATACTCAGATTTCAGAATAATCAAAATCATCTCGAGTCATGGTAAGTAGTGAATACCAGAGAAGCACATTTTAAATGGAGGTATATCCTCAGGACTAGGCCCACATCCATTCCCTGACAACCAAAACGTAGAACCACTACACAGAAAAGATGTTACCCGGAAAATTCCAAACTAAAGCTCGATAAAATGAGTCATTAACATGTAGGCCTATAATAAGCTTCTACTGAATTGTGGAACCTGTTTTAAACGTTACATAAGATAATATTAATGTATTATTAAACTCAATAATTGTTATTAACCACTGTCAACTGTAAATATTCACGGATGCTCAATAATGGCTCTCATATAGACAGTATTTCTGTACTCCCTTGGAGTTGCTACATCATACCTACATCTACATCCTACTGACGTCTGACACGTGATGGTACAACGGCGTTTGTTTACATTTTTTTAGCACACTTTCGGAACATTCCCTACTTTTAGTATAACACCCAAAAGCTTCTGACGATTTTTGTACAATAATTAAGTCAACAGAAACAGTGGCGTACCTAGACCAGTGGAAGCCCGAGGCGGATTTCTTTCTGAAGCCCCCCTCTCATAAGACGGGTGTTTATATTCCAATTTATCTTTAAGTAATACATAGCAAAAACACTTTACTGTTATATATTTATTGTCTAATTATTGCATTGATACATTAAGTTAAGGAACTTTATAAGAATCTGTAGTAATATTTGAAATAAAATTCTATTTTTATATTATAAAAACAAAGTTTAAAGAAATAATAGATGTAGTATTATTTATAGGCTGCATTAAAAGCATTATAATACTTTATAATATACAATAAACTTATATAATGCAAAACAAATTTATCATTACTGCAAACTATAGCCTACTTCAAGTCAGTTAGCAGTACTGCAATAGGCCTACTGCAAATTTTTTCAAGTCCATTAGCAGTTTCAGTGCAAATAAGGTGAATTTACTAAAATAGCCGTTTCATAGTTTTGGCCTCGGAAAATTCGAGCAACTGACCCGATTTCCGCACTCCGAATTATCCACTGTTCGGTAAAAATTCTGATGAGAGATTTTAAGTAAATTGTTGGTGTCCTGAAATGTTAAGTATTGTTCACTGGTGTAATCTCATTTAGAGTAGGCCTACATGTTATCGCAAGGTGTTTCACTCCGCCGTTTACGTTTTCGTACCGCGGCACGGCCTTCTTGAGTCGCTGCCACTGCCGTTGCCGTCCATGCAGTTTGGGGTTCAATTTGGGACTTCCGACTGCGTAGTGAGGCATTGACGCCAGGTACATTAATACAGTACATCTGACTCTACTGTTTTAGTAAAGAAGAATAACGTTTCTAATAATAAACTTCCCTTTACAAGTTTTTTTTTTAAATATCTGTAGCCTAAACACTTCGTGAGGTAGGGTTGTAAGGTAGATATCAAAATAATATGAAAAAATCTTTTGAATCGATCGATTAAACCCTGGACCTCTCCTAGTGTTGCGTTTCAGGACGTGTCAATTGAACGTTTTCAAATAAATTAAAAAATTTACCAAAAAACTTAATTTTCCAAATCTGGAGGCCCTCTATTAATGGGGCCCGTGGCGGTCCGCTCCACCCTTAGTCCGCTACTGAACAGAAATATGTTAAACTATTATGAATAATACTGTCGGTTAACACCGAACTAAAGACAGCCGTACCGCTCGCACCGTGCGTGATTAGGTCTATAACCATTTCATTCTTCTGCTTCTTTGGCTTATTTGTATTTGTCCGTTTGGCCACGAGCTCGCTAGGCGCCATAAATCAGCGCATTGTTAACAAGCGTTTCGGTTTTATTTCCAACAGTTTAATGCCTCTGTTTAGACTTTGTGGAAGTCACCATACTTAGTAGCGATCCAAACGTGAGTATTGTGGCGTGTACAGACGAGCATAAAATTATACCGCACCAACAACGATTCACCGATGCGTTTTTACAGCTTTTAATTAAAGTTTACAAGCTGCTGCAGCTCACACTTTGTGAGCATTTTATTGTGAGCCTCAACTTCTGCAGACGTCGCGGGCGGTTATTTATCGTTACTTTTTTATAACACCGTTAATGTTTACTTAGAGACGGCCTTATACGTAGAGAGTAACTTATGGGCGCAAATTTACACTTGGAGTGTGTTTAAGTGCTCGTCCGACAGTAAACGTGTTGGTGTTTTATTAAAATATTTAACCTCTACACTTAAGCACTTTACGGCAGTTGGAGTGATTGAACCGATGCTAAAGAACCAACAGAAAATCGAGGGAGTTTATGATAACAAATTTTCTTAATTAATCATAATGACGGATTAGAACGGGTTATTATTGAACACTGCGCCAGGTGTTATTAATCCGTGGAAAGTTGTTGGCAACCGGCCATGTTGCGCGTTTGTCTTTACTCACATCATGTTTCAGTCTTATCTAACTGGGTACTAGACACGTCTGATAACATGTATAAGAAAACAAAACTAAAATAAAATGTTCAATATGATAAGGATAGAGTAGAGAAAAACCATCATTTATTTTCGCCACTATGATGTTATGAAAAACTAAACTGAGCTACATCGAAATAGCTGGAAACGTTTGTCATTTTATATGCGGTTCTCTGTTCGTACAAATAGAGTAAAGTGACTCCATATCTGTACTAGCATTAATGTGACAAGACGTCCCTCATAGAAAGGCTTTAGATTGTGATAATATTTGATTCACAAAAGCATAGGAACGGCCGACACTTATACGCAACAACGATAGCTTAAAAACCCCTAAAATGAATTAATTATTAGTGATAAGACATAAGTTTCAGTAGAATTTTTTGAAAAAATTAGAACCGTCCCATGGAAAGAATTTTCAGCATATACCAAACACCTTCTAGTAGGATAAGAGTAAAGTGTACTGGCGGCAACGTGTTAATGTGGAAAGGATAAATGGATACCTAGGTTGATGTGGTCAATTCGGCACGACGTTAAACTGCAACTCTTACACGACGCCGTGCAATGCTGATGAATAGTTGAACTCGTTATCTTGGTACTGAGTACACATACAGAAATAATCACGCAAACAACCATAAAGTAAAAGACTTTCATTATTTTTAATTCACAATTTCCCCATGAAAAGATGAAGGTAATTTTTACATGAAGGTAAGGCCAGATCTTTACATTTCAATTAAAATTCTATCGTAACGGTAAACGATAGACTAGTGATGGAAGTCTATGATGTTTAAAAATTTCAGCGAATCGTTTTCTCTTTAAATGCCCTTGATTTCAATAAACAACAGAACACACACACACACACACACACACACACACACACACACACACACACACACACACACACACAGATTACGAACACACATAGCGAAAAACAATACGCTTTTCACATGTGTTGATACCGTATGTAAATTCTAAATCACATTCGCTACGTAGGGAATGCATGAATTGCACAAGCTCTGAAGTCGATGTAGAGTATCACAGTATCAAGCTAAAACGTTTTATACTGTGACCCTTTTACGTAGACATACATCACTTCTCGCGGAGGAAATTGTGCCGGTAATTCTGAGTGATACACGGCACGTACTCCCAGCCGCGCGCGTACATCTTGCCTTTCAGACGATAAGGTATCGGTAGCAAAGCCACCCCCGCGGCACGGATTTGTAATAAGCATCGGCAATTTCCTACAAATAACATGGTGTGTGCTTCACAAATTTATTGGTAAACTCGGATTTACGCTTGGTCTGTAGAAGAAGCATATTCTGTTAGCTAAACAATCAGTAAACCGAAAACTTCATGTGTTAAGTAACCAGTTGTAAAAAGACGTTATAGTCGCTAGAGTTTTTGCTCAGGCGCCTTTGTTCCCGAGGTATAAACATGTTACATGTAAAGAACTAGAAGGCTGTATAGCCTATTTGTTATGGAATCCACAAAATATTTTACAACCCGGGTATATATGTTTATATGTGCCTTATTCTGACGTAGATTTTCCAATTTTAAAATACAGTAATGTAAATCAATATAACATGTAAAGTCTCAGTTGACGCAACACCACAACAACATGTGAAACAAATAATCTCCAAAATTTTTACGCTTTGCCAGTTGCTGAATGCGAACAATAACAATGTGTGCTTGGAGGCAATAAACAGGAGATTATATGGCCACAGGACGGAAGTTATGTAACGAGTGATGAGACAGACTTTACGACTGTGTGTGTGTGTGTGTGTGTGTGTGTGTGTGTGTGTGTGTGTGTGTGTGTGTGTGTGTGTGTGTGTGTGTGTGTGTGTGTGTGTGTGTGTGTGTGTGTGTGTGTTGTGCTGGCTAAATATTTTACTGCGCTGTGTCACTTGTCACTGTCACACCTAACAAAAGCCCTCGTGTTCATACCGTGCTCCTACTACAGTAGGACTCTAACGACTGTAGAAACTCGTGTCATATGAATAGTAGATAGCTTCACGTCTTGAAACGTTTACTTCCATCGAACTTATATGTAAGATATAATGAGAATGTTGATAAAAAGAGAAAACAGAAAGGGCGAATAAAAGGAAATGGGAGATAAACAGAGAAAAACTTTATCCATCTCCTTTCATTGTGAGATAATGGAATAAGAAGGAACACGATTGATCCAGACAGATGGTAGAAGGCACTTGGATTATATTTTCTGAGTTTTCGTCATAAAATAAACCACAATTCCTCTATATCGGACCTATAAGTCAAGAATTGTTCGATTTTTTTATTCGCAGTTTTTACGACAGTTATTATAGTGTTACGCAATTAGGAACATTCTCGAACAATGGAGATTGCTGTTCTACACGTTTCGCGGCCAGCCCATCAGGTGCGAGTTTCTGCCAAGGCCGCATTGAAGTATCGTCTAGAGTTTTCGAGTGCTTGTTAAGGACGCATATTATGAAAAATTAGTCTGGAATCCTGCAGGCTATAAATAGATAACAGTTGCCGCTTAGAAGTCAGTTTACGTCGGGCTATTTACCCAGTGGTTTCGAGTGGTTATTAGTGAAAAGTTATTACTATATTTATTATTATATCAATAATATTATAATAGTATTATTGTGGACAAATTTAATTTAAATTATTGCGCAATTATAATCTTCTTGAATAACTTTTGATTATAAACTGTTATTTGTGATTAATTAAAGTTGGTAATTAGTGACTTCATTGGTGTCTGTATTTTGTTCTCCACTGTACCATACTACGATCAGTGAGACCGTCGTAACAGTTGGTCAGAAGTGCGACAGAACCTTTAACAGTGGAAACAGAGGACATTATTTCTTTATTTCCCTGACATATTTGATCCTTTGATTATGATCGAGCTTCAGTTATTTGGTCGATATACTTCCTTCTTAGTCGATTTCTATGTTTATTCTATTACGCTCACTGTCAGTTATTGTGAGGAGGAAGCTTGGTCTGTCTTAGTGGAGCTACTGAGGATGCCTCATCATAGTATGACCGAAACGTTGGGTATTAGAGAAATAAAGCTACGTGTGTTAAACCGAAAACCACGAAAATCTAATAACGAGATTGACGACGCTTAGTGTCTCATTATATGACTTACCATAGACACCATATATATGGCTTACCATTGATTATTAGTTTCTATTCAGGCTTTTTCATACACTTCTATTCCAGATAGATAATATGCATACTTCCCTCCCGTTTGGCTGAATACGTAAAATTTTAGTGGTAATGCATATAACTCTTACCAAAAATGCAGAATACAAGTTTTGAAATACAAATTAAGCACAAGACGAATACAGCATTTTATAGGTAGCAACTAAATCAACCACGTTTCATTAACCCCTTTGCAAAACATTTCTCCCATTTTACAGGAAGACAAAATCACCGACAGACGTTAAAGAATTCTCAGATTTATCTGAAGAGAAGTTTTACCTCAGTTTCAGTTTTCTATATAATTACAGAATAAAATACGTAATTTACACTGTACTGCAAATGAGGATTACGAAACAACATGATTTCATCATTAAACACCAATTATATTAATTCTAGCCACTCAACAACAATTATTTGCAATTTGGTGCAACAATAATACAAATTTGTACTCCATAGTATTAGTAAATTTATTTGTACTCCAGTTCATCAACTTCATTATCATCATTCTTCCCCACTACGGTTTGTTATTCAAGGAAATTAGCCTCCCATTTTGTTTTTGTTGCTTCTGTACTGTGGCTATATTGTTGCTCCCCCATATCCTGTGGGTCTGCTAACTGTTCTGTCTCAATTTATTTTTCAGTATTAAGTGTCTACTCTTAATTTATCAGGAAAGCTATTCCATCCTAATGTTGATTTGCCATGTAATTTCTATTAATTTCAACGTCCCGAATTCTGTCTCAATTTTAGTCATTTATTAAAAAGGTGTTGTTTTACTGTTCCTATGGTAATTGCCAATTTCCATAAGTGCTGGTGGTTCTTAGTATTTTTTTTTTTTTTTAACTAGCCAGTTAACGAGTTCTCAGTTCAACTTGACCGTTTGGCATTTGTCTGTCCGTCTATCTATCTGTGTGCCTGTCTATCTATTTTGGGTATGTCTCACGATTACTTTTGAATACATCAATCTATTTTCGTAAAACTTGGCATGCCTATCCATTACCCTGTTGTTTATAAGACCGATCACTCGAGAGGTAAAGAGGTCAAGAGGCAAAAAAGTGAGAGGCCCAAAATTTGAAACAATCGCAAAAACCCATGTGGGATACCAAATTAAGTGAAAGTTTAACCAAAATATGAATTTAGTGTTCCTTTTTGAAATTTCAAAATTTTTGGACCCAGGACACAAAAAGTGGGACAAATGTTTGATAAAATTGTAAATCGCAGGAGGGTATCAAATTAAAGAGAATTGTAACGAAAATATGAATGTAGTCTACAGTTTTTGAAATTTTAAATTTTTGTACGTCACGGGCAAAATTGGATCACAAATTTTAAAAATTTGTAAAAATAATCCAGCCGATTTTTAAAACAAATCCGTTTTTGGAGAATTTTTAGAGTTTATTGTATGATTGCTCTACAATTGTTACTACAGAAGAACCTCCATTAACCGAAACACTTTTAACCGAAATATCGTTTAACCGAAACGACCGTCCAAATAAGAAAAAATTATATATTACCGATTTTTACTACAATAAAAATTCGTTTTCCGGATAAAACACGAAAACTAATGTAATAAACATATAATAAATTGTGCGTCATGTCAACAAAGCGGAAACGGGTCATGATAACGATTGATGAAAAATCGGAGGCAATTAAAAAAATTAAAAATGACGAGATTTTGCGCTGTGGTAGCAGATTTTGGTGTTGGTTTTCCTACTGTTTCTGATTCGGTCAAGATGAAAAATAGCTTCGAAGATGCCAAACAAGAAAAGAATGAAGACGTGTCACAAAACGAGAAAGTAAATGAGGCTGTGCTTTTATGGTTCACGAAACAAAGGGACGACGAAGGCGATGACATAGCAGAGAGCAGCAGCCATGACACCGCTGACGGGAACTTCGATGCCTTAGAGGTAAAGGTTTTTATTTTGGGTTAGGGCATTAAATTAGGCTGTATGAAATACGCGTTTTTCTCACGGAGTTTTATTCATATTTTCAGATAGCGTTACGGTTCGTCGAACGATCTGAAGAATCAAAGCCCTCTGCTAATAAAGCAATGGCGAGATATTGCTGCAAGAAAGCGATGTGAAAAGAAAAAGCAAAGGAAAATATAAGACTTAAAAAAAATCGTAAAACTAATGTTAAAAAATGACTTTATGTAAATAGTTTGATTTTTATTAAAATCTTTTGATAATATTGTATATTGCCTCCAGTTATTTTACCTCACACTTCAAAAAATGATGTCTTAATTATTATCCGAAATTTCGGTTATCCGAAACGGCATTCCGCCCCCTTTGTGTCGGTTAACAGAGGCTCTACTGTATACTAAATAAAAAAGTATTAGGGTAACCGGGATTTTCGTATTTCTTCTGCTATGATAACAGAAATATTACCTGATCAGTCTCGGAGTTGTCCAATTAATTTTTTAAAAACGTTTTACTAGGGATACTGTAAAGTGCCTCTGTGTTAGTGTGTCTTATATATAGTTGTTATACTTATTGCAAATAGGAATTACAGAAGTTACTTTATAGTATAGGTTACTGTATCTCGGTTTTACTATAGGCTTATATCTTTAATTTCTTTGGTCTTTTGGAATACGAAATAGTCTTTGGACAGTTTCTAAATCACCATTAAAAATCAAAACTAAGATAAAATGAAAGATAAGCAAAACAGAATCTGGTTTTCACAAATATATATCTGTACGACTTTATTGTCAGCATAGAGATTTCGTCGTAAAACTGACATTCTCTGTTATATTACATGCGTTCCGCAATATGTGGGCTCATCATATAATTCCGGTTTCCTCCTACACCAAGAATAAAGTAAATTATTAAGCATGTGCGGCGTATACGTGGCATCTGTGTGCGCGTGCGTGCGTCGGGATGATCCACAGTAGACATATATTTGTTCTCGCGTGTCTGTCTGTACTCACCCGAGTTGCAAACGGTGGTGGTAGTGGTTATTGCCCGGGGTTGGTCGTAAAATCAGTTTTATTATTTAATCACGACACGAAGAAACACGTGTAAATGTCTTGATCCGGAGCTTAGCATCTGCGGCCTCCCTTCTGGTCGTAAACTGGCCCTCTCCATCGCATGTGAGCTCATCTGTCATGATTGCTTCAAACGCATGACGTCTTCTTCTTCCGCACAAACGTTATTGTACCCCACGTAACATTATAGTAACGTTTTCCCACATGTGCTCCCCTAACCTTAACCATGTAGTGTTTTCTGATGGAAGCTTTATAAATACTGAAAATCTGAACAGCAAAATTAATATGAAATGATATTTCCCTTATTAATTTACAACAATGAAAATAACTTACAGAGACGAGTACTTGAATATTACCACCGTATAATAATTGTAAAGGTAATGATAATTCTAACAACAGGATAAAGTTTCAAGACACACACACACACACATATATTGCAACGGACTTGGTAACTGCATATGGAATGTAGGAGAGAGTAAAGCATATGATAGCATATAAAGACACTGGACGAATAAGTAGAGATTACAGGTTTGAAAATTATAAGTTATTTGATAAAAAACATTGTGATAAATGTTAGTTTTATCTATTTTTAGTTTTGTAAAACAACTTTAGGCGTTGTGAAATGGTGCGTGAGGATGCTTAGCCGAGTGTGTAGTGAGCATGTGCGACGGTATAACATTATTTTACGGGACATTCACAAAAAACACGTTAATTTCAATACTTTCATGATATGAGAAATTTTGAGATGGGACTTGCATAAGAATTATTATAATAAAAAATACATAACTGATGACAATAGTTATTTTAAAAATCAGTAACTAAATGTAGGTATGTATTTTTTAAGTAAAAGGTTTTATGGCCATAAATTCGATCGTAAAAATATTCAGGTTTTTTGAACAAGATTTGTTCTGTTCGGAAACATTCTTGGTCAAAACATTTATTATCTGTAGAAAATCATGAGTAGGGGTTACCGAAGAACCAATCAGGGTACAAGAATTCAGTCGATGAAACTGAATTGGAACGGATGAACTCTTAGGAGTCAGTAACGTATAACGCCACTTGGTACATGACGATAGGTCTGCCTATCGTGACGAACACACGTTAGAAAATTTCTAGAGTTACTAAGAGAAATATTATAATTGTGCTAATCCATGAAAGTTTAAGCTATGCGATTATGGTATAAAGACACTTAAAGCTGACTGGAAAAGGATGTAAGCGTAACACACTAGTAGCAGTAACTATATCGGTTCGCGGTGAAAGGTATATAACCGTGCCTGTGAGAAATATCTGCACGCCGAAAGCGACCCTGAGACCGGACATGGTATATCAACCGACGTACTCATCCAGATCCAGGATCATCCAAGAATAACACGTCGTCTGAAGGATCTGCAGACGACATTAAAGGAAAGTGAACTTATGTTTATGTACAAATAAACAAATATTTAAATGAAATTCTCTGTTACATCAATAAATACTTTAAATTAAATAACACTAAAAGAACTTTTAGATATTAATTTTATCATTGTATAGAAAGTAAATTTTTATTTGGTGTTACAAAGGTCATCAGAGGCAGATTAATTTATTGTTTATAAACTGTATTAAAAGCTCATTAGATTGTCAGAAAATAATAGCATCATTAATAAATCGACTTCGTTCCAATAACATATATCTGGACTACTTATTGTATCTACACGATCGCCATGCACACACACACACACACACACACCCACTCACACATTGCACTAAAGTATACAAATATAATTATATCATATTTGATATAATTTTACAAGCAAGACTTTTTTCGGACAGTATTATGCATCCCTCGCGAATAAAATATGAGTGTGAATAAATATTAATATTTGTAATGGCATCGTCAGGTATTTAATATGGCAACAAACAAAATTGATCCGACTTAAGGATGTACATAGATTTAAAATGCATATAAAATAGTTATAAGAGCAATTTTTCCTACACCCTGTTCAATGAAAGAAGGGCCCTGATTTTAGAATTTTATAACTTTTACAATATCTGAGATAAATAAATATGCCACTGATTTTTTCATTCATTTCCCTACGTGATCTTGAAGTTTCATAGTGTTTTGCGGGTTTTCTTTAATTATATTTGAGCGTAATTTGTCTAAAGTCACGGTTTTTCACTCTTCTAGCACAAGTAGACATAATGACAAGTTTTTGCTGTCAATATATTGATCTAATTTTGTTCTTCAGGTTTCCCAAATTTTTGTTCTTCTGTGTGTATACGCAGAAATTCAGAGTTATTAATTTTTTCTTACATACTTCTACTTATAGGCGAATAAAGGGTGACCAAGGCCCAAATTTCATTTTGGCGTCGCAGTTATAGTTCTCTTTACATAGCTAAATACTTTATTATTTTTGTATAATTCGTTCATAAATATTTTACTCACTATTTATGGGCTTTAAAGAAACAGACAAAATAAAACGTTTAAAAGGGCTTTGGTCACTTGAAGTTAAAAATTTTTTTTTCTTTCTACAGACAAATGGTCAAGTTTTTCCTCACTCATAGTTGATATAAGATAAATTTTTATTTATTTAAATTTTCAGAAACGTTTGTACATGAAGCACATACATGGAAGTTGGTAAAAAATACTGTAGGATGAGGCATAGATTGGAAATGCATTCAGTGGAGTCTCACTTGACAAAAACTGAAGAAATACCTTGGCTGTTCATGTGACTGCTGCTTCTGTGTGTAGGTCTACATGGCTTTGAAACATTTTTACTTCTTGTACAATTTCTTCTTCATCTAAGTCGCCACATACAAGTTCGGTCTTTCTGACTGCCGATCCTAAATCACTATCAGAGGCTTCCATCAAAATTTTTCATTGTATGATACTGAATAAATTTAAAATCGTTTCGCATGTTTCCAACTGTACGACGTACGAGGCGGATTAGGAATCGTCTTCTCGTTACAAGTAACCCAATCTCTGGGTCAAAAGCGAACAAAAATGTTCATTTACAGAGTGTAAAATGGAGATAAAGAATTATAGTGAAAGTTTGTTGGAATTTATACGGGGCCCCAAAAGATGAAGGGGCCCGAGGCGGACCACCCCTGTTGTCCCCCTTTGTCCGGCAAATGCATCTACTAGTTCTGGAACATTTAAATTAAGTACTTTTGCACTATAATTGGCGCTGTAACGGTTTAATCTGTTAGCATACTATAGAGTATGCACATCTATCTAATTTATACGAATAAATATATGAACTGCTATTCATTAGAATTTTAGAACGATGTTTAGGACATAGTCAGTTTCTTATTGGGATCATTTTACTTCCCGTCAAACTGGATGGCTGGAAAAATAATAAGCTCTCCGTATTTAACTTTACTTTGTTACTGATTAAGAAATAAAGTTAAACCCACGCTTAGACATATAGGGTTATATAGACTCATAGACACACGCTCTCTCTCTCTCTCTCTCCCCCCTCCCTCCCTCGCTCTGTTTCTCTCCCCCCCCCACACACACACACACATTTATTTATAATCCTATTCTTATACTAAATGATCGGAAATTAATAGGAATTTTTTGTGAAAATTTGAGGGAATGTTTGACATATTAACAAAGTACCACTGCGAGCAGTTTTGCAAAAAGTTATACCTTATACTGTACTTTATCATAAAGCAAACAGCGGAAAGGGGGCCCCAGTGGAAAACATTACGCTTTATTATATCACTAGAAAGATTTAATACGAACAATGTTCACGTGATATGAACAAAAAATATGAAAGAATGTGTACAAGAATGCATTACTTTTAAAAACCGATTTAACACTCACCCAAGACCAAACATCTTGTAATCAGTATTTCAATGTAAAACTTGAGGTAAAAAATGTATAATTGTAATTCTTATGTGACAGAATTATGTACTGAGCCGTAATACGCAAGAACCAACGTTGTTTGAAACTCTTCTGATCCAAACATGAGCGAGATCTATTTCGCGGCATACATGAGTCTACTTTTACTTCCGCGGCATATGAACTTTTGTGTTTCGAAAATCTGTTTAAAAAAATTATAAATACATTTATATATTTCTGACATTTTTTGGTATTATTTATACTAAATGTTTTGCTTAAAACGAAGTAAAAATAGAAATGTAACACTTTCAGGTTAGAAGATAAAGGGACGATAGAAGTTAAAGATTAATAAGCAACATCCAGTAGGCCTATATTAAATGTACATTAATAAAATTATTAGATGTAATGGAGAACATATCTACAAATCAAACTCTAATAGAATGTTTTGACGAGTAGTTTTTTTTCATTAGGTTAACAAAGTTGATTCTCTATCAGAAGGGAGAAATAACGGTAATTTTCGGATTTCACTGAAAAATATAAAATAACGGAAACCCTTTAAATAAAGGACGAGGATTTCTATGGCGCATTTATTTATTTTTTCTCAGACGTAAAAGTGCAAAAATTCTGCACTGTGAAGTCGCGTACATTATTTCTCGGAACAAACATAGTGCTTATACTATATAATTGTTTTTTATACGCATCACGATGACTTGTCCTATATCATGATCAGAGCATTGGTTATTATTTTATAATAACAGTCCTAATAATAATAATAATACTAGCTGCTTTTGTACCGCCGACTTAGTTTAGGAGTACGAAGATTAGGCTGACTTATGTAAGCTGTTCGCCATACGAGGAAGATTAGTACTCGTATTAGTCAGCATTAGTACTCCATTTCCACAGGTTGAATTGACCTAGGGGCTAAAAACGCAGGCACGCCCGTGAATCGAATAGGGATCTCTAGGTTAATAGCCATGGATTACCGTTCGTAATTAGTTGAAACGTAGGTCAGGAAAATAATTTAGTAGTTCCAGTCAAAAATAATCATGTAATTACTATACTGCAAGAAGGGTAACGAGGTAAAACAGAAGTGCGGGTGCGTGTGTGTTGTGATACACGTAGTTGTAGGTTTTTGCAGTACGATGTTTAGAATTTCTTGTTCTTCCTGATTTGAGTCTTCCATAGAAGTTTGTCTTCTCCTCGACGGTTGTACACTTCTCTGACGTCTTCCTCAAGAACGAGGGGTCCATGTTTGCATAAAACATTTCAAGATTTTTCTTCAGTCAGTCCTTCTTGGAATTATTGTTTTCTATATATTATTATTTATTCCTATGTTATTCAGTTCTCCACAGCTGATCTCAAGCGACCACTTTCATGTTGTCCGTTACTTACGTATCTGAAATACGAGGGCAGTCAACACGTTTGTGTGCATTAAAGTGGAAACAATTTGGGTAAGGTAATAAAACTGTCGCAATTGATGGTCGCCCGATATCATAGTCCTCAGACATTTATCAAAACAAAACAAAACACACATACAAAAAAAAGAAATAAGCAGAAATCGATTTTCTAAGCTTAGAGGATAAGTGAGCATCTTTACAAATTCTCATCTGCATGGTAACGACCTCATATCCAAACAAGTATTGGGATAGACCTTTAAACAGAAGAAGCGAAGAAACATGAGGCGTTCGATGAAGCCCTGGAGTGAACCGATTAAAAAATGATTATTACTTGAAACGGAAATCAACTCATTGTGCTTTAACCCCTAAATCTGATAATGATGATGATGATGATGATTGTTTCGATGAGCTACCCCCACATCATGTTTGCTCCAATTGGTTTCGTAACAAAGAGCTGTGCTTGCAAGATTCTTAACAACACAGTCGCTCGTATTCATTGTATGCACTCTTTAAATCCAGAAGCCCCTTTAACTCCAGAAGGAACTGTATTCTTGCTGCCTGTCTTAAATCCATACGAATTGTTCTATGACTTAAGTTACTGTGGGTATTGGCAACATTTGCAGCACTAAAAATTTTATTGTAAATTTAAAAATTATTTCCCTTGTATTTTTTCATTTATTTACATCATAAGTCTGAGACCATAACCTACTAAGCTAAATCGTGATACTTTTGTATACGTTCTAACGACGATGAATATAGGTGGGTGACAGGCTACTTTGTAGTTTCAGGAGCTCGGTCACCCCACCAATTTGTCATGACCGTCAACCTGTAACCTAATACATAAGAACGGAGTAACGGTTATATCATTGTACACCGTGTAAAAGGAGAAGTATGTGGAAGCGACACTTCGCTCAAAATCGTCTTGCCTGTAGATACTCGTCTGTAGATTTCGACCACACTGTAGTACCTGTGAAGACTATTGTCAGACCTGAGCGGACAGATGTCTTTAAATTACATACAGGAATTTTTACTTAGCAAATTGTTCAAGTTACACACCACATTTAACATGTGCAGATATGATTATTTTGTACACTATTCAATAGAGTTCATCTTTATCCCGTTAAACAAGTACTCAGATAAGACATTTTCGTGTTTCACGAATAGACTTACAAAATTAAAACCGAAGCTAAACAAGAATGAATACATTAACTTTAACGAACGGTGTGCGTGACTGTATCGCAGAGTATACCGCGAGCGCGTCAGGTATATGCTTACTTTTTCATTAATTCAAGAGGCGAGTCGGGAAATGTTGCGAATCCGATGTAGTGATGTGTCGTTCGTCTGAAGTTAAGTTCTTGACATCCCAGCGGAATCTCGGGTATTGCATCTGAACATCTTCAAGATACTATTAATTAGAACTGTCACTCGAGCATGGCAAGCTCTTAGTAATCACTTGAACTTCCCCAAGGGACGACAGGCAGAACAGAACAATGTCTTTCGCAAGGGTCATTGCATTATTGCTCCCTCCCTACCCCCTCCACCGGCTCCTTCAACATCTTAACAATTCTATTACAGAAATACGTAACTCAATAATACTTTGCTTCTACAAAACAAGATCACGCCCTCTCGGTTTTCTGCCTCAAGTCATACACTAATTGTTATACTATACTAGAGTTCATGTCAAGCACCTTTACAGATTTTTATTTTTGTATAAGAATTAAGTAGTGTTCCAAAGCAACAAGCATCTTTCTTGAAAATTCATGAGATTATTAAGTGTAGAAAAACCAAAACCACCATCTCACACTGCAAAATGGCACTAGTCTTTGAAATGTCATAGGAATAATATTATAGTGTATGTGTCCTGAAAATGGAAATCAATCATACTACTGCATGTGTACGCCCACACGGATGAATGTTTTAAATATCACACACACACAATTATCACAAAAACGAATTTGTTTTAAAAATTATTTAATATTTTAAATGATGGTTTGTCTAACGTACATTTGATAGAGTTAAACAGGACTGCATCTGCATAAACAGGACTGAATCCATCAACGATTAACTGATTTATATTTCGAGTAATTACGTATTATTTCATTTTTTGTGGTGTTTTGTGCTGTATTCAAAAAATTTAAATTTTTACTCGTATATTTTGCATATTTTCGAAGTTTAATATTTTATTTGTTCTTTAATTTGAGTGCAAATGTTATTGTGTGTGTGTGTGTGTGTGTGTGTGTGTGTGTGTGTGTGCGCGTGCGTGTGTGTGTGTGTGTGTGTGTGTGTGTGTGTGTGTGTGTGTGTGTGTGTGTGTGTGTGTGTGTGTGTGTGTGTGTGTGTGTGTGTGTGTGTGTGTGTGTGTGTGTGTGTGTGTGTGTGTGTGTGTGTGTGTGTGTGTGTGTGTGTGTGTGTGTGTGTGTGTGTGTGTGTGTGTGTGTGTGTGTGTGTGTGTGTGTGTGTGTGTGTGTGTGTGTGTGTGTGTGTGTGTGTGTGTGTGTGTGTGTGTGTGTGTGTGTGTGTGTGTGTGTGTGTGTGTGTGTGTGTGTGTGTGTGTGTGTGTGTGTGTGTGTGTGTGTGTGTGTGTGATACAGTACTAAATATTAATTTTGCGTCTTTTTCTTACGTTTTAATTTAACGTTTTAAATGCCCGATTATTGAAATTTGTTGTTTGGTTACCATGTGGCTAAATTAGCTTAATAAACATCTCGTTTCAAAAAAGCATAGTCTGTTGAGAGAACATGTCGTATAGTTTTTCTTGGTATGTTTTACAAAATATATTCCAGTAGTATCATCCCGTTTTTATTGTGCATATTAGTTTTGATTTTGTGTTTTTGTGTAAAGACATTTTAAAGTTTTTTATAATAAGTTCGTAGTAAGTAAAGTTTATGTATATGACATCATCGTTATCAGTTTTACTTACCGATGAAAAAGTATTCTATAGGTTTATGAATTTTTGTTATATTGGTTTATAATTTATCGGGACCTCCTTTCATTTGACATCCGAAACTAGTTGCCTTTTATGTAATAATATTTCTATTCCTAACATTTTTTGTGTCACTTCATGGAACTGAAAACATTCAGTGTATTCACATATTGAAGGTGACAATTTTTTGTTTAGATGTATGGGAAGAATTGTTTTGTAGTAATAAATTAATTTGCAATTATTAATGTAATAATGATAATTTGTTTCACTTTTATCGTTTATTGTAAAATCTAAGTATGTTATCGAATATAATAAGATCATGTACCATATTAGTATATGGATGTAAAATGTGTGCTTGTAACATTACTAATGTGAACTGTAAGCTATGTGCCAGTAAATTATAAAGTTATCAAAAAGAATCTATATATTAATACGTGAAGAGAAAACTTTGTACACCTTTTAAGCATATTGCGCGCACGGAGGAGTGTGAGATTTGGCATAGTTAAAGTTTATATGGAGAAGGAGTGCAGAAAGCTAAAATTTATATATAATATGTGTTACAAATACATTAAATTAAATTAAATAAAACATTCATTTGCACTTGAAAATTCATTTAAACTTTTTCAAACAATGGTAATTGTTAAAAATAAAATAATTTTGTTGCCAGGCAACAGTAGTCTGTGGAGTGTATGTCAAGGCAAAAAAGCGTTTATTTTATATTTTGTATATTAGATATCTGTGTTTTATATATTAATGTGCAGTTGAAAGTGGAATACAGCTTGCTTAATACTGACAGATTGACTGGATGAGCTGTGAATTTTGTGTGATTTCAAATGTTCCTTTTTCAATAGTCTGTGGAGTGTATGTCAAGGCAAAAAAGCGTTTATTTTATATTTTGTATATTAGATATCTGTGTTTTATATATTAATGTGCAGTTGAAAGTGAAATACAGCTTGCTTAATATACACCTGTTGCAAAAGGAAAATTTTGTAACATAATTTAAATTGACTTACTCTCGCCTAATTATTATTGGTGGTTTCAAAAAAGTGAGTACATTTTATTATTTTTAAATTAAACCCTGTCTAATCTTAGTTTCAGTAATTTCATTACATGTTTTTTTTTACATTCAGATATTCGCACCTACTTCCATTATGCCTCGACATAGAACATTGACGGGTCGGAGTGAGAGACAAAGAAGAAGGAATATATATTCGCGTGAAAGTCAAAATGATAGTAGACCAAATGCAAATTTAAATAGTGTAAATAGTATAACATTGACGGGTCGGAGTGAGAGAAAAGAAGAAGGAATATATATTCGCGTGAAAGTCAAAATGATAATAGACCAAATGCAAATTTAAATAGTGTAAGTAGTATACAAAATGATGAAATTATTTTGAGGGATACATTTAAATGCGCACTGAATGTCATTCCAAGAAATTTTAATACTTTTGATTGTGGATTAATGCATTTACAATGCAGGTTTTGCAATGCAAAATATTTCGAATCTGAGGTAACTTTAGGTGAAAGGACTGCATTCACTTCATGTTGTCATAAGGGTAAAGCAATATTACCGGCCTTAAGTCAAAATGAATACTTTAAATCATTGTATGATGGACTTACTTCAAATGAACCTTCAATAAAAAGAAAGTCAAAAAATTATTTTGAAAACATTCGTAAATACAATTCATCATTTGCTATGGTTAGCTCAGAAGCTAAAATTTCGGATACAGTTACGCGTGGAGTGTAACATTTTAAAATACATGATGTTTTTTTTATCACAGATCAGGTCCAATGACTGCTGGATATGGTCGCTCACCATGTTATGCGCAATTATATTTTTATGATGTTGACACTGCTGTCAATTATAGATTTGTTGACACTGCTGTCAATTATAGATTACGTGAACACTATAATCAAACATGCAGTAACAATATAATGCGCGAAATCTCTCTTGAATTGGAACGCATTAATCCTTTCGTCCGGTCATTCATTGCAATGAAAGATCATTGTCAGAGAGTTGAAAATCAAAATAAAGAAATTTGTATGCTCATTAAAGTAAATCGTGATTTAGATCTACGCCGTTATAATGATGCAGTTCAAACTGATGTAGCAGTAATATTTAGTACAGTTGATGGTGAGCCACCCTTTGAACGAAATATGGCTTCGTTTTCAAAAGTTAATGGTACCATTAAAAATATCTCTGTTTTGGATTCATCATTGGACCCTTTAGCGTATCCATTACTTTTTCCAAATGGTGATACTGGGTGGCATATCAATATTTCTCATAATGTACCAACTACAGCTAATTCAAGAGCACCCAGAAATAAATTAACCATGCTTCAGTATGCAGCCTATCGACTTGCAATTAGAGAAGATTTTAGCATGTTGCACCATTCACAAAAATTATTTCTGCAGTGGATAGTTGATATGTATGTGAGAATAGAGGGCACAAGGTTACATTTCATTCGACAAAATCAAACAAGTCTTAGGTCTGAAGTTTACAACAATTTAACAGATTATTTAGAATTGAACCCCAATGCCAATAATGTTGGCCGTAGAGTAATTTTACCATCTTCATTCAGTGGATCTCCAAGAAATATGTATCACAATTATTTAGATGCAATGTCAATTGTACAACATTTCGGAAAGCCTTCTTTGTTTATTACAATGACTTGCAATCCAAGTTGGCTTGAAATAGTTAGCAATATTGGTGTAGGTGAGTCAGCTAATTTTCGACCTAATATTGTTGTGCGTGTATTCAAGTCCAAGCTGAAAGCATTAATTGAGGGCGTTACACTAAAAAAAATCTTCGGTAAAGGTGAAGCACTCATACAATTGAGTTTCAAAAGAGAGGATTGCCTCATGCTCACATTTTACTCTCTTTAAATGAGCAAGATAAAATTGTTAACGCTACCGATATTGATAAAGTTGTATCTGCGGAGATTCCTAACATTCAAACACATCCTACATTACATGAATATGTTGTAAAACACATGATGCATGGTCCATGCGGTGTACTTAATCAAAATTCTGTATGTATGAGAGATGGAAAATGCACAAAAGATTATCCAAAACGATTTAATGAATTTACATGTGAATCATTAAATGGATATCCATTATACAGAAGGCGTGATAATGGTATTAATGCTGCAGTTCGCGGTAGTTGCCTCGACAATCGTTATGTTGTACCATACAATCCGTATTTACTTGCCAAATTTAATTGCCATATAAATGTTGAAGTATGCACTACAGTTAAAAGTGTTAAATACATTTATAAATACGTGTATAAAGGCTATGACAGTGCATCTGTTGAATTAGGTTCAGAGAGATATGAACCAGGTCAAGAAATACAAATTGATGAAGTTAAAAATTTTTTAAATGGCCGTTATGTCGGATCAACTGAAGCTGTATGGCGCATCTATGAATTACCAATGCATTTTCAATCACATGTCATCGTTAGACTTGACTTTCATTTACCGCGTAGACAGAATGTTCACTTTCGAGAAGGGCAAGAACGTCAAGCAATTGAAAATGCAAGACAAACAAAATTATTAGCATTTTTTTAATTGAATCGATCAGATCCATCAGCGCATGAATATAAGTATATTGAAATTCCTTTGCATTATGTGTGGGAAGATTCCCGAAAAAAATGGAAGAAGAGAAGGCGTGGAGGTGATAAAATCATTACACGCATATATGTAGTATCACCAAAAGACATCGAACTTTTCCATTTACGATTGCTTTTATTACATGTCTGTGGTCCAAAATCATTTGAGGATGTTAGAACATACAATGGAATTATACACACTTCTTTTGTTGAAGCGTGCCATGCTCGCGGCATTGCTTCAAATGATAATGAATGGCGCGAATGTTTAAATGAAGCAAAAGAATTACATTCACCAAAACAAATGCGAAATTTATTTGGTTACATTTGTGCATTAAATGTGCCAGCCAATGCATTGGCGTTATGGAATGAATTTAAAGTATATTTTGGTTACATTTGTGCATTAAATGTGCCAGCCAATGCATTGGCGTTATGGAATGAATTTAAAGTATATCTTAGTGAAGATTTTTTGAGAGATTACAACGAAGAAGTATCCTTTAATACAGCTCTATTAGAAATTGAAGATATTTTGAATGTTCATAATTTGTCATGTCAAGAACTTGGTTTACCAGTTCCCACGTATTCGCAGAGAACAGACGAAGCAAATGCTATTGATCCAATAGAACAAGAGTTTCTGTTTTCTGAGCATTATGAAACTGCAAATATTGAACAGCGTAATCTAATTGATCGTGTGATTCGTGAAGTTTTGCATCATGATACTGGATCTAATGTTTTTTGTTTAACCGCTCATGCAGGTTGTGGAAAAACATTCACACAAACAGCAATCATTCACAAATTAAATTCACTTAATCTTAGTTGCATTGCAACAGCGTTCAGTGGCATAGCTCCAACTCTGCTACTTGGAGGTAGAACTTTACACAATGTGTTTAAATTGCCTATACCCATTTTGGAAAATTCTGTAGCGAATATTACCGCAAATAGTAGCTATGGACGTTACATAAATTCATCATCATTGATAATTATTGATGAAATTTCTATGTGCCCACTGCAAGTGTTGAAAATCATTGATAGATTATTGCAGGATCTATGCGATGAAAATGATAAACATAAACCATTTGGAGGGAAAACGATACTTCTGTGCGGTGATTTTCGGCAAATCTTACCAGTTGTCCCACATGGATCACGTGCAACTTTAATTGAAAATTGTGTCACGAGTTGGCATAAATTTGTTTATTTTCATAAAGTAACGTTACTCAAAATATGAGAGCCTTACCAAGTGAAATAGAATTTGTCGAATTCTTGAAAAAAATTGGTTATGAAGAAGCCCCACAATTCCCTCAGTTTGGTGAAAATATTATTGAAATACCTCAGCAATTAATAGGAGATGAAAATAATATTATTAATGAGGTGTATGGAAATATTTCCGAAAACATACTCTCAGATAACATATTGAAGTCAGTTATTTTAGCACCTAAAAATGATGATTGTACTTTTACTAATACTGATATACTTAATCGAATACCAGGTGAACAGAAAACATATCATAGCTACGATAAAATAATTTGTGATGATGACAATGAAATCAATAACTATCCAGTAGAGTTTTTGAATTCTTTGACTATTAGTGGTTTGCCACCACATAAGTTAGTATTGAAAGTTAATTGCATCGTTTTACTGATCAGAAACTTAAATACAAAGGAAGCATTAGTCAATGGAACTTGAATGCGCATCAAGTGTATGCATCGTAATGCTATTGATTGCGAAGTTTTAACTGGAACCGCACGCAATAAGAGTTTTGATTCCACGTATAAATTTAACATATTCCAGTACTGTTTTACCATTTAACTTTCAAAGAACTCAATTTCCAATTATACCTGCATTTGCGATGACAATAAATAAGTCTCAAGGACAAACATTCGAAAAAATTGGAATTTTATTGAGGCAGGCAGTTTTTACACATGGTCAATTGTACGTCGCAGCAAGTAGAGTTCGATCATTCGATGGTTTGAGATTGTATATTTCCGAATATAATGGCCAAGGGCATTTAGCAAATGATGAAAGAGTTTTTACAAAAAACATCGTTTACACAGAAGTTCTGAATCATTAAATTCACTTTCAAACTATTTTAAGTTCAATGGACAACATTTATTTTTTTAACCACCCGGTTTTTTTTATTTAATGAAAAATATATGAAAAAATACGAGGCACGTATTTTTTATTTCATTTTTTATTTTTTATTAATTTTTTATTTAAATTTTATATAATTCGAAAAAGATAGGCAAAATAACTGTGTAGCCTTGACGAAACCTGGTCAGTATGGCAATAAAAAAACCCAAGGAAATGTCAAAAAACGCGTTATTGCTTTTTATATGAAGTTAAACCTTAGCCAAGCTAAACCTCATTTTTCCTATCTTTCATATTTTTCAAATAACTCGAAAATTAATGCATAGAAAAAAAAATTATATAAGCTAGCAGATAATCTTCAAACTGTTTTCCAATTTTGTACCTGACCAAAAATGAAATGTAATCCACTGGAATTGAAAACAATGTATCTTATACTTCTATGAATGTCAAGTCTCATTTCTATTAGCGTTTATTTGATTCAATAATAACATGAAAAAATTATAACTGACAATGAATTATATCAAAAAATAAATACGAATACAAGCTGTAATTGGGTTTTTTTTCAACTGTTACTAACATTAAATTTTAAATTTCATAGGTATTGCAGGGAATTAAGGCAAACAACACACGTTAATGACGTATTTGTACACGCTCGCAGCTGACGTAATAGAACAAAATTCAAAAAAGTTATATGCAATGATTATAGAGGTATACTGTTTGACAAAAGAACCTCAATAACGTTCAAACTTAAAAATTTAATGAATTACGGTCGAATTTCGACCACTGGGCGACCACTAGTAATCATTGATTTATAAGAGCCAAGACGACAATTAGGTAGATATAAAATGTTAAGCTTTGAGGTTTTTGAATATAGTAATAATTTACTAAACTAAATGAAATATGTGACCTCTTTGTTTGAAAGATACAGAGTTTTCTTCTATTTCATAAAAATCTACAATCGAATAAACATTTATACAAAAAATAGAACTAAATGACGAGCACACAGACTGAAATGCGGTGAAACGTGGATACTGTTGGAAACGTACAGACGGAAAGTTAGGTGTCACTTTGATAAGCTATCATTCAATACGTTGGGAAAGTTATGATGTAAAAACGTAAGATTTCATGAGCTTCAAAATTACACACGTTTCCAAAAGTACCAACTTTAAGCATTAGACAGACATCTTTCATTAGACAGATATCTTTAATACTTTAATACGCAATAGACAGATATCTTTTCAAGATTCATAAATTCTCAAGTATCTTCGTTTTTTCGACGACTTGCAGTGTTCCATTTACCTCCGGGACACATTTCGTATTGCACTTTTATGTGTTTGGTCATTATCAGTTACTATTCTCCAGAACGAGTCTTCACCAATTCATGAAATCATTGTACGTAAGCAGGTGAAATATTAACTTGTTCAATTTGACAGGCATTGGCTACCGAACATAGTCACCATGGCCTGAAACTTTGTGTTGCGTGTATTTCTTAATATGGTATGAAAATTGTATTGCAGATCTGAAATGGATATCAGGTAGATACAATTAAGGAAAAACGACGAAGAACATATTAATATTGGAACAAATTTTTAATAAATCTGAGTAAACATTATATAGTATAATAAAAAAATGTGTGCATACGTCTACATCATTTTAAGTAATTTAATATACTTTAATAAATAATATTAGGATTCTTTACTTCATAAGCGATATGAATGCTTTGAGACTTTGGTTCCAGATACTACTTTCTTGCTCTCTAAATCGTTAAACTGTGCAAAACAACTAATTATACGTGCGTTTTGGATAAGTAGCCTGGTGTGTGTGTGTGTGTGTGTGTGTGTGTGTGTGTGTGTGTGTGTGTGTGTGTGTGTGTGTGTGTGTGTGTGTGTGTGTGTGTGTGTGTGTGTGTGTGTGTGTGTGTGTGTGTGTGTGTGTGTGTGTGTGTGTGTGTGTGTGTGTGTGTGTGTGTGTGTGTGTGAAATTTTTCCGGTGTTCCGCAGCTGGTGGAGAACCGTTTCTCTTTTGATTTCTTTGTCCGCACAGATGGTAATGGATTAAAGCATACATGTTTCTTTAAGCACCTCACATTTACATGACGTCGACCTCGTGCAGTCGTAATTAATTGCATATTACTTACTTACTCGTTACCAGTTCTTTTGCTTTTACTTCACGTTAATATATTTCGATTATATTCTATTAACGTCGTTAACTGTAGTTATTTTAAGTAGCTTTCCTCGCGTATAATTGAAGTATCATTTCTTTTGAAAATTCCTTAAGTGTATATAACATTTACATTATGATAGCCTGTACGTTAGAAATTAAGTTTTTTTTTAGACGTCGAAAAGCACAGGGCTTCCTATGAGTGTTTAATTCTGAATACTGTTAATAATGCATTGTACATTTATGAGCTGCGAGGGACGGATGGAGAGGGAGAGAGAGAGAGAGAGAGAGAGAGAGAGAGAGAGAGAGAGAGAGAGAGAGAGAGAGAGAGAGAGAGAGAGAGAGAGAGAGAGAGAGAGAGAGAGAGAGAGAGTATCCATTTCTTTCATTTCTTTCGGTCTGTGAGACAAATAAAGTAGGGAGAAAAACAACGGAACCAATTTAGAACCCAAAAACACTTTGCTTTTTTTGTCAGTTGTAATTTACGTTTATGACGGAATACAACTTAACCTGTTTAGTTTACCTTTCCCATAGATAAGATTGTTTGTAGGCAATCCATTCGATATTAAACATTGGTTATGTGGCACAAACATGACAGCATAATAGTTCTGCGTTATTTCTTACGGGATAGACTGTGCAATTCCTGACGTATGTTAGTTAACGACGCCATTGTTATATCCAGTCTTCCTGTAAGCATTGTCGTCTCTGTAAAGTTATATTTTATTTAATGACACAATTAATACTTATTATTTATATGCTTTTATACACTGCTTCTTAATTTTGTTAAATAAAATTAATATTTATGTATGATCTGGTGGTTTAACACATTTTATTGAGTGCACCACTTCTCATTTTAGTATTTTACAGCCCTTTTCATCTTGCACAAACTCATTTTCCCTTTCAACGTCCCAGTCTTCGCGTTTCCCATTAGCCATAAACAATTTCTACATAGCCTTTATTTTGAAAGTATGATTCTAGGATCTCTGTTAATTCTGTCCCTCTAAAAGTAAAAAAGATCTACTTATTTAGATACTACGTACGTATTATTAAGGAATTTTACGATGCTTTATTCAATTCAAGAATAATCTGTATAGATAGATGATAAGTACGGCGAGGGGCGGCGAACTTCAAAAAATCATGAAGTCAAAAAATCTTTAGACACACTTGCCGGCGTAAGGAAAGATTCAATTACTATAAACTATTTTTTAATATTCCCAATAATCCCTATAACTTCAAATTTGTAAAATCAAGATTTATATACTGCACTTGTATATTTTTCTTTGCAAGAGCCTTTGCCGAATTAGCTTTCTCTGCAGATCTGCTTCTACGCGTTACTAGAACATTGGTAAGAAGATCATTTGAATAAATAAAGACAAATCTACTCCTATTAAAAGAACGAAAAGAATTTATTTCTTCTTGACCTATGTGTACGCGACAGCCAGGCTATTTGTAGGTTTCCCGAGTCACGTACGCGCTGTTAAGTGGAATTAACATTTATAGCGTTTCATTTTATTATTTTGGAAAGCCGCACACATTTGTCGCCGCATGTCCGATTTCTGACAGTTTTATACCTTACAAATAGTTAGGTAGGCAACGTAACAGCTGTGTTCAGTTTACGAGCAACAACTTCAGCAGTAGCAGCTGTGGTAGCTCACACGTTTACACAACTATAAAACTTTTCTGAAAACACGGTAACACGGATGGAATCTCTGGTTCCAGTATTCTAACAACCTAGTAAAACGTTTTCATGTAATAATTTATTGTGAATGGAGCGAAACCGGCTGATTGAGGAAATTGAACGGTAATCGTACAAACGAGGCTCTGTAACGTAAAAATGTTGTTTGTTGACAATCACGTTCAATCACGTTGACCTACCCAGTAACCAGTTGCGCCCAAAAGTCGTTACGGATCTACGGGATTTTGTATCTAGTGCGGCAAGATTATGAATGAATATATAGGAGATCGTTTAACCTAAAACTTTAATCACGAACAAACGTACTTACTTAAGCATTGCCGCTAAAATGTCTACGGACTTTCATAACTAAATTATATAATAGTTTAATTTTATCAATAACTGTGATACCTATGAATAGAAAACTTATGTTACAAACTGGTGTCATTAACTAATTTGAATATTACTGGCATTCCCAGGAAAAGGGAGAATATAAAATAAATTGAAAAGAAATGGTTTGTATGAAAGTTTATAGGCCTATAACCGGTTAAACCCAACATCGATATTTGATTCTGGAAGACAGAGAAATGCAACTCTACTGTTAAAATTAATAATGGCAAACAAAACGTTGCTAGGATAATACTGAAGACGACCCAAATTCGGTATTCAGTAGAAACTCGTTAAATCAGATGTTCCAATCTGTTAGCAGTAGCCCGCAAGACAGCACCACTTTGATCTTAAGTTGTTAAAGGAATCTCATTTACTTAATGTTAAGATCTGCCTGGAGCAACATTACTAAGATGGGTACTGTGTTGCTTTGTTGGCATTATCGTAATATCTTGTTCGTTATTAATTTCACTAAGTGCAACTTCGAGACTCATAATACTTGACAAATTTTAAGTTTGTTACAAGATACGTTCTGAAAATGTTCATATCGACTGTGTTTCACATAATGCAGAATTGTTATGACCACAGTAGTAGTAATGACTTCATCAATTACATTTTTTATTTAATAATACCAATACATTCTAATTCCTGTAATCCGAATTTCATTGATACTAAATACCCAGTATTCTGAAACGATTGTTTGCAGGAATAAAATTGTAGTTACAAAAAATAGGCCTTACCAACTACGGTATATTGTAGAAGATAAGTTTATCGGTTTTAGTATTAATGGGAAAACAATAAAACATAATCACTACGGTTTTAGGTTCAGTTTCTACTAGGTGTACAAATGTACGCAAAAAATGTACACATTGCCTAATTAAAATTGAACCCAAGTAAATATAAAAGTGTTTCCTTGTAAAGTGGAACAATAAGCTATATATAGTGACTTATTTTCGAAGTTAAAAGTTACATCTAAACAGAGACTTACAGTTTGAGTTTAGTACATGCTTATCTGGTGTTGTCATTAGGCTGTATTCTTATTGTGAGCATGGTGCGGATCTGAATGTTTTGTGCCGTAGTCTTGTGTACTGAATCGGAGTTTGACAGTTGCTTTAATTTACGTCGTTATTTTAAATTCCATGTGTTTATTTTTGAAGCCTTTAACGTGCGAAGTGAGTTGTCAGTTTAATTAGAACGTTCGGTATTTGTTTCTGTCTGTCTATCTGTTTGGGGTATTTGTGACAACCTTTGAAAGTAAAAACCAATTTTTGTAAAACTTGGCATATGTATCTACTGTTTCATCCTACAGAACCCTATTGTTTTTTAGATTGATCCTCCCAAAAATACGGGATGGGAGGCAATAATGTTAGGGGGTCAAAATTGTACAAAAATCGCAGAAGTCAATGTGGTGTATCAAATTAAAGGGTCTTTTAACCTCAGTCTGAATATAAGGGTATAGTTTTTGAAATTAATCAATTCTTAGACCCCATGGCCCAGAAAAGAGATCACAAATTTGAAAAATTCAAAATCTTGAAAAAATCTAGACACTCTTGTGTCAGACTAAAGCGAATATTAACACAAATTCGAATGTTTGGAATTTTAAGTGTTTATTGTACGATTTTCTACTCTATAATTGTTATTTTACTAAAGAAAATAAAATAGTAGTGTATCGGGATTTTTCGTTACTTTTCTGTTAATTGAAAAATTATCTAATATCGGAAATTATCTAATAATAAATGTACTTTGTCCAAAATGCTGATTGAGTTCTGTAGCATATATTGCTGTGGTCGTTGTATTGAACAACCAAAGCGAGTTCTCAGTTCGACTATGTGACATTTGTCTGTCTGTCAACTCTGTATGTCTCACGATAACTTTTGAACCCATCAACGGATTAAAACTTCACCATACTTTTACCCCCACAGATCCCTGTTGTTTTTGAACTTCATCCGTCAAATATGAAACTTAATGCGAATTCATCAAACAGGATCGGCCTCTTACACTTGATGATTTAAGCGATAATTTTTCATGTCTCACCATTAGCCATGTCACCATTCATCTCAGTTACCGAAAACTTTGTGCAAGGTGAATTTCGCGTAGTCTTAGTGACGAACACAAAATATGTGTGGGTGCTACGTTGTCTTTTACAAATTGTTATTCAGAGAACAGAGATGAATTCCTATCACATGTCGTAACAGGAGACGAAATCTTGTCTTCTTGTGCTGCGACCAGATAGTAAACGTCAGTATATGCAGTGAGATCACCATCCAGACTATAAACGTTTAAGCAGGTAGTCTCAACTCAGAAGTTCATGTCCACAGTCTTGTGGGGCCCGAAAGGTCCTTTTTGGCGTCGTGACACGTTCAAAAATTGCGATGGACCATTCAAAACCGTCAAAGGGCCCTGTCGTCTAGTGCCATGGCAATGCCCGGTCCCATGCCGCGCAGAAAAAAACAGTAGCTTGTGAAATTTAAGAGGGAAGTTTACAGTCATCCAGCCTACAGTCCTAAACTTCCGACGCTATCATCTGTTTTCTAAACTGAAAATTTTTGGGGAGGAAAGCGTCTTGAAAGTGATGAAGACTTACAGACTATCTTAATGTATGACGCAGGAATACAAAAACTCGTCGAACGGTGTGATAAACGTTTAAATATACAAGATGAATAGGCAGAAATGTAGCTTAAGGTTAACTTCAGTTAAAACGTTTCGTTCAAAAATCTGTGTATCATAAAACGCATATTACTTTACAAACAATCCTCGTAAATAATTGAAGAAGGGTGCAATTATCCCTAGTAGTATAAGTCAACACAACAAAAGTTATCCCGTTGATTCAATAATACCAACATAACATTATTTCTACTTTCTGTATATGCAATATTTGTCATGGGTAATGGAAAAATGTAATCCTCCGCAATGAAGTAACTATAAGAGGAAAAATTAATAATATTAATAATAATAATAGTAGTAGTATTCATTCAACTGTTCCGTCATATATCGAAGGATAATTTATTTTTTAATATTCATAGCTTCAACTGTATATCTCATTCGAATTCGAATTTTCCCTCTGTATACACTCGAAAGTGTTGAGGCCAGCCATCCAGGTTTTTTATCCTATACGTGATGCTTGACTTTACAAGGGAGCCACAATGCTTTAACCAAACTACTATACCGCCTGGTGTGACTACTTGTTATCAGTCGTTGTAATAACAGTAATAACAATAATAATAATAGTAATGTACTCGTACAATAATAACAAATATTTATAGTATGTAATTATTAACATATAAACAAATTCATCATAGCAGATATTATTACTTTATAGGATATAAGCTAATCTGTCTTTTCCTTCTCTAAAACTGCACCATCAATTTCCCGGCTGAAGGTAAATTGCCGCACCTTAAAGCAGACAGGAAAGGTGTCAGATAGCAAAGAATGAACGTAAGTAAATTGGCACACCACCACCGCGCAAGAACTGCTGATGTGTGTTGACAATTAATAAAGTAAAAACTATTACGTATGAGTTGTTTCATTTTATTTCCCAATGTAGAATTTCTGAGGATACGTGTTTGATAAGTAATGATGGTCATTTGCTGTAATTTGGTAAAACGAATATTGGTATAGTAAACATTTGAGGCTAGTCTTATCCCCCCTCCCTACGAACAGATCCTAGTTACGCTACTGTGATTAATACCCATTACTGTTACTTAGTATGACTTTGTGTTTAAGTTATTGAAAAATATTGTCAATAATGTTTATACTTTAATTAACACCCTTACAATCTTAACCGTAGTACAAATCTTACTATACAAACACCAATGACCTTTTAAAATATTTTGCAGATTAAAATGCTAATTTTTGAAGTCTTTCGTGTAGAATACGATAGAACTATAGCTTGTTATGCTTACTTTGTGAAAATGTATGTGAGGTATTAAACCGAGAGGAAAACTTTAGTACGATAGAGTTACTTCAATATCTAAAACTAAATCAGATAAAACGGTCGTGATGTGACACTTCACTTACGTTCATCCTTTGCGATCTGATTCTTTTCCTATTTGCTTCACGGTGTCAAATTCTCGTATTTTTCTACACACTAAAAGAGTGTGGCAGTATACCTCCATGCTAATTTCCCACTTAATGTACCCCACCGTCATTCCTTTCTATAATATTTTTCACAATTTTCTTGTCCCGTGTATCTTCGTAAATGTTTCACGTTATCGCTCCGTCACGACTTCTGCTCTGCGATACATCACCACATTTCTTCGGTTGAACCAACTTCTAACAACAACTAGAGTAAATATTGTAAATCTACAAGTTTTCTGTATGTGTATGATTTGATTTTAATGCCACACGTTGTTGGCATCAATTTGTAAATAAACAAGTTATAATGAGTATAATAACTGTTTAAAAAAATTTTATTTTATATATATTATATATATTATTTTATATTCATTTAATTTTATTATTTAATTATGTAGGTGTTTTCATTATTTTATTATTATTATTCAATTAATTAAAATAATAAATAGTAATTATGTATGAATTGGTAAAGAAATATTTGTTTCACCGCGTTAAATAGATTATGTCGTAGCCAAATCGATTGAAGGTAGCTGTCAATTCAGCGTCTTTATTTCTTCTTCTTTTCGTCTTTTTCCTTTCTGAAGTCCTCGTTTATAAATTGAGAATTGATGTGTTTTAATTTAGTTACTTAACTAATCAATAAAACGCCAATTTAAAACAAATAATTATATTTATTATGATTAATGCGATTATTCGACTTGCGTCGACTATTGCTGTCGGAGTCGAGACTGGATCTCAGATCGATTAACACATTTGGGTTGTTATATCAAATTAAATAATTCATTAACATGGATTCTTTTAACTGTTGAAATAGTCAGGAAAGGCAAGTTAGAGAATTCAATACTTACAATTAGAAAAAAACTTATTCATTAACACATAATAATTAAAAATATAGTATATAGTAGTAAAAAGAAATTCGAACCGCATGTAGATTGTTCTGACGTCACGCAGTCTTCTTCTTGGCCGAGCTGCTCCTCGTTGAAATTAAAAGATGGCTGCCTTCATGCGTTGTACCACGCTGATAATCTGCCTCTGGGATTTTTCTTCAATAAAATGCAGTAGTTGATAAATTCCTCTTCTGTGATGTAGTTATTGAAAGATTTTCAAGTTATTGTGTTTAGTTTTCGTCCTCCACTTGATTTCGTTCGGTAATACGTGTGTAGTGTAGAGTGTCGTCTTCAAATCAGTTCGCTGTTCATAAATTGTGTTAGATTTATAATTCCATCATGGCCATTCGTTCTGGTAGTTAGTTCTAGTGTTTTTTGAATTTGTTTTATTGTTCCACCGATTATTTAAATTAGATTCATTGATTTACTGTTGATACTTCATTCCTTCATTTTTCCATAGGACATCTTGGTTTTGGTTAAAATTTATTTCAGATTTTTTCTCAATACTATCTCACGTCCGTCCTGCTTGGTGTTTAACAATTAACTAATTTTAATTTGTTCCTTCATATAGAAAATCCTGTACGATTTTAGTCTCATTTCCCATTGTTCACAATCAGCTGTTTACCTTATTCCCGATTCAATTTTATGGAAATAAATGACATTTTATTATATTTTACTGGGTATAATTTAGTTATTTAGTATTTTTATGAAATTTTAATTACATAACTATATCCTTGCTTTGATTTTATACAAATTAATATTAAACACGACCTATTTTGGTTTGAATTAAACTCAAAAATTACATTCCTTGAAATTTACTTCTAGGCCTTATCATGATTCACATAATTACCCATTAAATGGTTTACCGTATGTTTTATGTTACAATTGTCCTCAAATAAGATTACTAATTAAATCATTATAATTTGCCTTTACTACTTTGTTATTATACTAAACATTTACTGATTTATTTACATTTTACTTATACTTGGTTTACTGCCTAGGCATTATCTTGTACAATCACTATTTAAGTCAATGTTATTCTCTGACCTTTTTAATTACTACAGTTGTTGTGATAATTATAATAAAGTATTTGCATGCTAAAAGGAATAATTTATATTAATTTGGTCCAGGTTTTCACTAATTTATCTCCTCTGATTTGATTACAGAATCAAAGTTGAATTTGGCTTGATTATCAATTTTCAGTTTTACTATCAATATTATAATTATTTCACTTTATTATTATTACCTTTTCTGAGTTACTATTTATATGACATTTGAATTAATATATTGCCTTTCCTTCCTTAACAAAATTCTGACATAAACTAACATTCTTTAAATACAACAACCACTTATTCTCTAACATCTAGTATATACTAATATCAATATTGTAGGTAGTGAATACCAATATAATAATTAAACAAATTATGGTCTTAATATAATTACAGTCCTTTGCTGTCCTTTCAAATTATTGTTTTAGGGTTTTTACCCTTAATTACACACTATTCACTTTATTCTCTGCCATAGTTTGTAACAAGTTTTCTAATTTTTGGAGAATAAGGAATTTCACTTTATAAACTACTTATTATCTTTAGTCCCTTTTTATAAGTTCAACTATTTTACTTATACTTATATTTACATTAAATCAGCCTACTGGTATAGTATTCTCTGACTTTGGCCATATGGTTTTCTAAATTTTATATAGTAGGGCTATTTATTGTTTAGATTTATTTATTTATTTGTTTATTTATTTGTTAATTCTTCTTCCCTTCTATGGAAGTACTTATCTATAGTTTTAGTTAAGTATATTCCCTGAATTTCATAAAGTAGTCGGGCTGTGGTATAAGTGTCTACCTTTTGATTTTAATGTGGCTAGTTTACTCATAGTCCATGGTTGTATTTCCTTAGTGCTCTTATCTTACTGGGTATACTGATGATGTTACTGGGATAATAATCATCCTACATGGTTTAACACATACTGTTTTGAATTGAATGTGTTTAATTTCTTTGGATCGAGAGTTTTTATCGTAATGTTAAGCCATTTTATTTATTATAGTACCGGTAATTATTTCTTTTATGTTACTTTTATTTGGGTTTATTTTACTCATTCCAGATTGCTTCTTCCTTTCATTTTCTAGGTGGTATTAAATTGTAAATAAGGCAAAATTTCCGTTTAGCCACAATATGTAGACAATGAATAACAATATTTACTGCAGCATGTTCCGGTCGTCAGGTAATAAACATAAATTTCTGGAAGTAGGTTCGAAAGAAAAAAATATACACTTAAATACGCGTATTACCAATGTTGACTCATAATGCAGATAACATTTGAAAGTGTGTTTAGTAATCCGCCAAGATTATACTAAGTGACTCACGCTGGATGTCATTGTTACTCTCTACCGACACCGTAAGGCTTATTTATACGTCATTGTTATTGGTCTACAACAATGAATCGTTGCGCGTGTATAGGCCTACACATACAAACACGTGCGCGCAAATAATTAACGTAGGTGTACGGTTTAAACACCCTGCAGCAACTTCCGGTTGTGTAAAAAAATGTTTGTATTTCTCGTTCAGACTGTCAGTGAGTTACGTTAATTGCTTCAGTGTTTGCTTTCCCGTTAAATGTATTTTTTTGTAAATTTACTTTTCATTAACGTGTTTCCAAACCAATCTGTTCTTAATGACATTAAACTCGTCCTCGCACAATTTAACACGCTCTCTACTGGCAAAGCAATTATAAACAAAAAATATTTACTTTAGAAATACACACGTAATTTATCAACAGGAGACCTATGTAACCTGCACTTCCAGTGCTGTGTGAGTACATATGTTCTTTTGATATAACGGGAATACAAATACACATGAAATTATTTCAAATACGTGAACTCTTAAAGAATGTGCGAAAAATATTTCACAATAAATGAGAAGTAATTATGTATGTCATAAGAGAATGCAATAGCGCAGATGTATAGAGAAGAATTTTTTCTATACGCTTTTCAGTTCATTTTAGAAATATTCACTTTATACTCCTGACTTAACAAGACGAGAAGTAATTAGCTACTGATGAGCGTCAATTTTTATTTCTTTCAGGTGTTTTGCTTTTCACTTGGATATGGAACGGCACAAGAGGCACCGAAATAGGAGTTATGAAAGAAATTTCGGTGTTCAACAAATTTGTCGCGGGTAGTAATCAAAATTGTAAGAGCAAAGGAATAAAATTATTAAAGAAGATATTGTTACGACGGTCCCACTTATCGTCGTATGACGATAAGTCACTAATTCCAGCTTTAATTAATCACATATAACAGTTTGTATGTGATTATTCAGTTCAACATGATTATACTCGTGCAATAATTCAGTTAAATTTGTCCACACGCAATAATGATGTCAACTAATAGAGTCCCGCACAATAATGACTTTTCACTAATAACTACTTGAACGCACTGAGTAATCGCTCGATATAAGCTGAACTGACCGGCGCTGGATGCTTATATTTAGGCCTATACCCCGCGGAGATGCCAGAATCATCTGTCATTTTTTGGGTGACGTGTTAAACAAGCGCCTCTTACAGACACTCTCGAATCTACTAGAAACAGTGTCGTGTCTGGCCTTGAACACATTGCGCGGACCGGTGCGGTCTGGAACAGCCTCGATTGTTAACGCATGATAAGTGTCACGTAATTGCCTTTCTTCTCAAATTAGCAATACTAGCAATATGTACGAACACAAACATTACAGCTGGGCTCTGCTCGGTAGCCGAGAAACACGTAGAGAACGACACACTCCATTATTCGAGATTGTTCCGTTGCGTAACAATATTAACAGAACGTCAGCACATTAAACTCAGTTAATAATGAACTGAATCTGGTAAGCAGACGTCAATCTGTTCAACTACGTAGATTATCAGCCACAATATAAAAACAACTGAAGTTATAATATTAAAACATAGAAAAAGCAAATTCCAAAAGAAGACAAGTGAAAAAATATTATATCATACAAAAGTTTTAATGTAGGATAGAAGATAAATGAAAAATTTTCGTTGAAACGAACAAAATTGTGTAGGCTACACAAAACTCCAGAAACAATAAAGGAGAAAATGTGTAATTAGTTGATTAGTGATGGCTAAAATTGTTTACTGCATTCAAACATTATTATTCTGAAGAGTGACAGGTCATACAGTCATAAATTTATGAACTTCGTCAGTGAATCATAGACTATGACACGTCTGTGGGTGAAGTCGTTTATTACAAAACAAAAAAGTGGTGGGAATTTTTAGAACAGTAATTTTTAAAAACTACAACAGAATGAAAAATATTTATATTCTCAACTTCATTTAAAACTTTAATTATTTTATATAAGTATTAAGTACATTCGCTTATTAGATTGCATACTTATAATTTTAAATAAAAGTATAAATTATTGTCATATGTTTACACCAGCTGAAAATAATTATCGAATCATCGTTTGAACTGAGTATAGTTGTACGGGAAACCTCTTCTCCAAAAATAAAGTATTTTGAATAATACACTGTATTTGAAATCGATTTTTGTAGCCTAAAGAGCACATCTGACTATCATTAGTCGGAACTACAGGGTCTACCTTACGCAAAGCACATGACTTCCAAAGGCCCCATCAAAATTATTAAGTTTCAAAATTTAATAACTTACTTTTTCAGTTTCTATATTTCTTTAAACGTTTTTCACTTTTCAGCTCCCTGCATTTTCAGATGCTTCGTACCGATTAGGATGTGGAGAGCTGCAGAGGACCTAATCGCTGTTTTTTTCGGGGGAGGGTCCATTCATTCTTAAATATGGTGCCAGTTCTAATATCTTAATTAAATTATTCCAAACTCTATTACTCCTGACCCTAAATCCTAGATCAGTTCTATAATGTTTGTCACACTGTATTACAAAAGTTCGAAAATTCACATATAAGAATTGTAATAGACATGTTTATTATCAGTGTTAGATTTTGTCCTTCAAATATTGCGTTTTGAAAGTGAGCATTGTAACTTTACTGGTTACAAAGCCTTATCTGGTCTTCTTCCTTTTGTTTTAAGCCACACTGTTGGGCTAGCCAATTTGTAACCAAACGTGTTAATAGTGTTTAAGTGTTGTTGTGTTACAAAATATATAAATAAGTGTTCGTGTAAAAATGAAATTGTTTATTAAAAAAAATTTTTTTTAATTAATTTTTTTATTAATTAATTAATTAGGAACAATTAATTAATTAAGTTTCGTGATGTTCCGAAACGTTTATCAATTAATTTAAATGTTTTATAGCCTTTTGGGTATTTGTTAAAGACTCCAGCCACTTATAGGATTGTCTCCAATAGCAATCGATCCTTGTTTATTTTCGGTTTGGAGGTTATCTTCCTTCTGGTGGTGAAATTCTGGTAGTAAACTATGTTTAATTTAAAGTATTGTTAAATGGTTATATTTAGAAATGAAAAAACTGTTTTAATGTGAAAGGTATTCATTATTTTATTAACAATTCTGTATTTGGACTCTTATCGATATAAAAATCGATTCTCAGGGATCGTTTTGTTATTACAAATTTTTTATATAAAGGTTCTTTGAGCAGCTATTTTAGGGAAAGTCAGAGAAATAGGGCGAAGATTAAAAAGTATAACATTACAAGATAAATTCTTAAAATTAACAATACATATGTTCGATTTAAAGTGTAGAAATAAGTAAATAGGTTGCGAACCGTCCGGCAGAATTGACAGAAGGCTGTGTTCAGTTGAGTGTTGATTACTCAGCAGTGCCCGCCGTCGAAGTTGTAAATCGTCACCTCGCAGTTTTGGTGTTCAAATAAAGGTGTTTTCCTGTTGAATTTACGTCCTGGTGTCTGCAAATCTTCCTTCTGATGTTGGTGTAGTGTCTCTGGTTCAGTTTCGGTGTTGTATTTGGAAAATTGGTGTATTTATAAGTCAGATTCACTTTTGTCGGTTTTGCACTTTTTGTGGTTAAGTTATATTACTGTTTTATTGGGTTTAAATGATATTTCCACTGTTGTTCTGTGCTGTATAATGTTAGTTCGGTGTTTGTATGTGTTTATTTCACTGTGTTGAGTTTGTAAAATGTTTTTTGCCGCCACTCGCGATTTTCACTCTCGGATCGTACTATTATTCGCCATTACGGTATTCGTAGCTAGGTTAATACGTTTAAATTGCTCGTGTCAAGTGTCCCGTACAACGTTCAATAATTAGCTATCTAACTTCCTTCACCTCCGACTAAAACCTTAGCCAAAGCAATATTATTCCTTCCATTGTTCGAATTTTATTTTGCATTCTGTGCATGTAATAAAGTTACATTATATAACTGCTTATACTTTGGTTATTCTTCAAATTTATTAGCTAGTTGTTACTTAATTTTATCCTTCAGTTCATTCGGCGTATTTTGATACCAAATAATACCGTTTTATTAAGTTTTTGATCCAAAATTGATAATTTTCTTCATTTTGTATATTGTAAATTTTAAGGTCTAGCTTCCTGTTGTTATCCAAATTCTGCCATTATCAAGTTATATTTATGATTATTAAATCTCATATTGTAATAAAAGGTTTATATTTCCTTCATTTCTTGCAATTAGATGAATTGGGTAAGTTTTAAAATATTATGTTGGAATATATGACTCCCCTCTCCAAATTTTTGAGTTCTGTCATTTCCATTTTTATCCAATAATCCTGGCTATAATTTTACAAAATCTTTCTTATTTATATTTCTAATTATATGGCTTTGTTTCTGGTTTACCTTATCTAAATTCCTTCAGTTTAAATGTATTTAAGTACTTAGTTTCTCAGTTTTGATGTTTAGTTTTTATCATTTTGCCTAGATTCCTAACAGTTTCTACATACAAATTTTTATATAAATAATACATATTGAGTTATACCCTCTCTGACTTTTTGACATTGTAACATAAATTAAACATTTTCTTCTATTAAACGAAATAACAATTAGTATCTGTTTCATACTATTAACATATAACAAATAATTCCAAATAATAGTTGTCTTCAACAAATCAGACATTTTTTATACTTAAAGCTTAATAATAATACATAACAAATATTATTTATAAAGAATGTTTTTTCCATTCTAACATCTTACTTAATTATTAACCATAATACTTGTAACAAATATTTTACAATTGAAGAATGTTAGTGGTTCTGAACTGTTTAAATTTTCTTATTCCTAATACATTTTAAATATCTTATTATACCTGAACAAAACCTTAATTATTATAATCTTATTCTCTATATTCCTTATACTAAGTTTATTTAGCAGTTTTTATCTGTTTTTAATAGGGTTTTGGGTAATTGTACCCTGTCACTTCACTTTTTATTCTGCATCTGCTTTTGTTTTATTAATCAATGTCATTTAAACAGATTGGCAGTTCTTTGTTAACACATGTATTATATTACCTCTGTACAAAAATTAAGTCACTCAAAAGTTGTATTATTTCATCATTTACATAGTTTGTGAATGCCAATAATGAAACATAAGGTTCATTTTTTATAATACTAAAACTTGCACTGGTTCTCTTTACATTCCTTGATTCTATTTCTAAATGGTTATATAGTCTTATTAAAATCAAGAGATCTATTCGTGGGTTACAATGAAGATTTGTTCTTTGGTATTATATTATTGTTTCACCTTGGTCCCCTTTCAATTCTTACTCTATACACTTTTAGTCTTATTTCTATTGTACATATGGGGTTTCGCATGAATACTTTGTTATACTTTTTATTATTATTTTTATTTATTTTGGGATATGGGTGTTTTTTACAAGAGCATTCCTTCCTCTTGTGGATGCTGTCTTCTTCTTGTTTCTTCATCGATGTCTTCTTTTCTTCTGGTTTCTTATAATCGTATTTTCTTCATCTTCTTGTGGATGTCATCGTGTTTTTGGGTTACTTCTTCACCTACTCTTCTTGTTTCTTTAAATGCATCACCTTTTATGGTGGATCTTGCCTTGTTTTGGGTTTCTTCCTTATCTACTCCTAACCTTCGTTGTGGGTTTAGTAATGTTCTGGGTTTCTTCCTTATCTACTCCATACCTTCCTGGGTTATATTTTTTCACCTTTAGTTATTAAAATTGGTTTTGATGATTCATCACTTGTAACATTTATTATATATGAACTTATATTTTTAATCAATGATTGTACTGCACGGTTGTTCTGAATTAATTCTTTATTATATTGCTTTCTTCGGATTTAAACATTTTATTATATTATTTTAATGATCAATTCACCATTCATTTTTATGGGCTTATCTGTCATGCTACAGCATAAACAAATGATTAATCACTTAACAATAAGAGACTTATTCATCGCCACAGATGTAAGACAAACTGGATATGGGCGTCATACGTAAGAGTAAAACAACATTACTCTGGGTGGATCACCATTACTTTGTGACTATACCTGATGGAAGAATTATGTTCTTCAACTACAGTTCTACGAGACTGTTAATTATATGTGTTGGGATTCCAAACCCGTCTTTCTCACTGCCTTAGAGAATGATAAGAAAGACTAGATTGCTAGATTGGCAGGCCTACTCGAGTTAGTAATGGGTCGTCAGCTGAACCAGAGCACTACAAACGGAAACGCAGAACAACGGCAGAAATCGTTAAACAATAACTTGACCGTCAGTTCTCATACTTTTAAAAAACATCAAAAGCACACACAAATTATTAAAATTATTCCGCGGTTTTCACCAGATTTAATTTTTTTTAAACCAATGAATACGAAGATCTTTAAAAAAGTAAAACAAGAAAATCCAGGCCTGAGACTATTACTGCTGATAATATAATAAACATCATTTTTGTCTTACCTATATTATATTTTTAAGCATATAATAAGCTATAGTCACGCACGTCTATGAAAGTCTATACTCTTGGTTTAATGATAATCTTTTTCAATACTTTCATAATGTTTAAAAATAACTTTTAGTACATTTTTTGCAGATTTATACTTAAAGGAGAATTAATAGAAGATACAGGACGAAGGAGAAGGATATGAAAGAGGGGAAGATAGAGTAAGAGCATAGAAAAATAAGAATAAATCAATTGATCAATATAAGAAAAACATCATAACATAGGAAACTGTTAAATTTGAATGACTTTCGACATTATCTCAAGAATACAACAAGGCCAACCGGACAATATCAGAAGTTATCAGAATATAACTGATGAGGTCAAAAAGTATAGGCATTGTCACAGCTGTCTTAACCTGTAAATTGATAATGTTCAAACAGGAGCCAAATTGTATAGAGCGGACTACACAACGCATATAGGCGTATTCCGGTAGTATGCCTATGTATACAAACAATACGCTATCGCACTTTCCGAACTTATTAATTTCGGATTTAACGACAGACTTGCAGACGACATACGTTCTGTATTCACCCAGATTAAAACACAACCTAATCTCCGTCTTTAGTATTTCAAAAAAATGAAAATTAAAACAAAAACTGTACACTCTCTGGTGCTACAGGTTTATTTTTTGCTTGGAGAGAGTGAAAAAAGGACAGACTTCCATCCGGATTAAAATTGTTTGTCCGGTGTCAGTAATTAGAGGACAATAGCTTTATTTTTCCATCAACGTGAGCATGACTGGGGAACAAACATCGCTGTCCGCAATGTTGGCAACAATGAAGCTGTCAATTTCCACACACGGCAATCCACTGTCAAACTGCGGCGGCCATGTTCGCCGCATGCACACACACACACACACACACGTCCGACAATGCCGTGAATTGCTCGGCAGGAGGTCCGTTCGTATAATTTATACACTGTTACAGTTGCTGCTACCGTATTGAAAGAGTTGGTTTAATCAGAATTCAATTATCCCTCTGACCACGCACTCTTCCGCTCGCTTTGTTTATTGTACACATATTTTTTTGCTGGAAATCAAATATTGTCACTGACACAAATTATCTGAAGAAAAAAGCAATTATAATGCACGCATGTGGCAAAATTTTTTTTAGTTGCCCATTGCAGCCGAAGCTCGTTACCTCATACATTGTAAATAAGGAGTTCATAATTATTAATAAATTCAATATTTTATCCGATTTTTGCTTACATCTGTTTTCTGTAAGAGTGATATTGTGTTTCGCCCCTTCGTGCGTTATAGAACTGAAGATAAGATGTTTATTATAGAACCTTAATAAGAGAAATGACGTTAGAAAATGGAGGCTGGATTATACTCGTAAATAAAAAGAGGTGCTCCTCCTAGCATAGGGTCATAAACTGACGTTGGTGTTAGAATTCATATGAATTTAGGAAACTTTTAGAGAACTGTTTGCTTTATAATCTATAAAGATATTGATAATCTATAATAGGACCATCTCTATTGTGAACACAAAATTGTTTTAATTTTAAACAGGCAAATTAATATAACGGCAAAATTCTGTATCCTCAAAAGCATTCATTTGAGAACTATTTTATCAACAAATTCCACCACGATAATTGTGTTCGTCAGCAAATAATCTCTTATGGTAGATTCTAATGATTAGATAATCCTCGAAAGAATCTTTCCGAGAACACAAATGAGGTGCTAATATATTATTCTTATAAGGTTTATCGTAAATTTTATCGTTACTAAAGATTTTTGTAATTAAACATTTTTTCTATTAGAAAACGTTTGCAGTATATGCCGCTCTGTATTGAAAAATACGTTTAAAGTAAATGTTTATATTAAAAGAACGAATTTTCCATTATCTTTTCTCATTTTGTTACGCAAAACTTACTAAATTGGAATCTCTTTTTCAGATGTTAATCTTATAAACCTTGTGTCGTAAGCAGCATAGGTGATTATAACATATATCATCACCTGGTAACTTACAGACTTATCATTGTTTATGAAGAGGGTACAGCCTTACCGTGAATGTTGGGGATCCGCCCGTGATACGATTCCTAGGAAGGCCTGACTGAACGCGAAAGACTTTTTCTAATGGTATGTGAGAAAATTTTGAACAAAGAAACTGTCAGATATGTGAAAGTCAAGGTCAGATACATTCTCTACACTAGATTTTGTAAATTTGATCTGCTAATGTCCAGAAATGTAAAATTTAGCGGAAAAAGTAAATATTCCATCAGGCATCAGCTTCTTATGGGAAGAAAGGTACCTGTCGGCCTTAATCAAAAAATAATCATGTTTTTTCAAGTTAAGAAGTTGTAAAATTATGTCAAAATTTTATTTATATTATCATCATTTATACTATTCTAATTCTCTTTCCCATTTTAAATGGTATTGTTATACGTTGTAATTAAATTTAAACTAATTTAAAAATAATAATTCCTCTCAGTTACCAAACTTTTTCTGAATCCACAAATCCGCCATCCTTACAGTACCCAGTTAAAAGATTTGAATCAAAACCCACTTCTTTAGAGATACTGTGATAACAAATTTTTGACGTTTTCAAATCATTTTTATTCCAACCCAAAATTTGTGTTCCATGCCTTTCTCGAGCTTCAATTTCTTCACTTCAGTATTGTCTCAATTCACTTCTCACTTTAAGGATTAGGCTACAACCTCTTCCGATTCCACAAAGTTATTTTCATTTCCAACGTTTACTTGGCTTCACGACTTACTGTAGTGACACTGAACACCTAAATCATAAAAAAAACGTTTTTTCATAGTAGGTCACTGGTATGGTATCATTTTAAATGGTTTTAGTCTGTATAATGAGGTGTATTATGACAAATTTTCTAACTAAATATAAGTTAAATGTAAATGTAAACTAAATGAAAATGTAATTGACCTCACTAAAATGGCTTGAAGTTTAGTAAGTCTTGTTTTCAAAATCAGTATCCAGAAAGTAACTGATATTTTTTGCAATTTTTATATTATATACCATGCATTCAACCTGGAAGTTTAGTTTGTGCATTGCTTTTTGTAGTCTCTTTTCATTTACATGTCGTCTGTAAACATGATATTCAAGTGAGTCGATCGATTCAACAAATTTCGAATATCCACTTTCAATTTTCATTTTCTGTTTCTATCGTTGATATGTATGTTGAACAACGTTGGTGATATACGTAGCTTTCTTCAGCCCTGATGTGTGTTTAATATCACTTACATTGATGTATTTAAGTTCGGGGGACAACTGTACAACCTATATTTAACGCCGGTCATTTGTTCTGTATCTGTTGGCACATATGATTTTGATTTAACAATTTGATAACTTTTATGGCACACTTAGTCAAATCACTGTATGAGCCTACAGATACTTTTATTTTAATTGGGAATACAGAACCAACTTCACTGTAGTACTGCAGTTGTCCTGTGACGCCTGCAACTATTTTTTACCATTTGTGCAAGAACGATCAGACATTACAGAAAAATTCTTCTTTCCACAATTCTGAAGACTCTCTCTCAGCCCTACTACCCTAAACATAGCATAGCATCATGTGACGAAGGAAGGGGCGGATCCATCAAGCAATTATTTTTGGGGGACCCATAGAGCACACATATAGGCTATATGGTTAGACCAATCTTTAAAGGCCTAAAGTATAGGGTCGAGTGGAGATGGAAATACAGTTTGCTATTATCACCACAATAAGTTTATTAACGTACAAGTATATAATCGTATCCGTGTTCGTCAGTTCTTTGTGATTTTAATAATTTTGACACTAGTAATATTACAGAATTTCAATGGTACTCACGCTAGTGTTTCTATGGTACGTATCAAACGAAAATTAACATGCTGGTAAGGCACAGTTACAATTTAAAGTAATTTGAAGTAAAACCATGAACCTACATAACGTGATATGTATTTTTTATCATATTACAATCACGAAACCACTGTACTATTACAAAACAACGAAACAAATTTCTTCTGAAGTGACCGTTTCTCGTTCCGTGGATCCGCGCCTGGACGACTTCGCGTTTACAATGCGCAATAAATGGTTTGACCTAATCCACCTAGCCGGTATCTCCCTCGTGGACAGTTACCATTGATCTTGCCTTGTATAATTAATTTCTCTAAACTTCAGTTTCTTCTGAATATGTGTAAAATTATCTTAGGCAACAAAGCTCTACTTTTCTCGATAAACATGTAGAGATCTTCAGCTGATGTAAAATAGATATTTTAGTTCGGTGCTGCGTCCATCCGTCGGTGCATCCACAATTCATATTCTTTTTCGTGATGTGATGTTCATGGTCCAGGCGTCGAGACGTAAACGGCTATTGAAAATATAAACGCCCTTATTAACTTTAATTTGGTGTTCTGAGATATCATTGTGCCCTTCTAGATTCCAGTTAGCTTGGCCATTGCATTCCAACACATACTTATTCTTCTTCTAATTTCTTTTATTTGCATCCTCTTTATTGACAGTAATGAATCCTACACAATTTCTGTTGATAAACTAAGTGCACACTAAGTAAGAGCAAATGTGGTTTACTACATGTTAACGCGAAAGAGAAAAAATGTTATTCTACAAAAATAATAAAACAACATACAAATGAATAATGGTTTTATTTGTTGGAACAACTCAATGTAAACAGAGAAAATATAGTAAAATTTAAAACATAATACATATGATAATCCTATCTCTTGGTATCCAATGTTTACTGAAAGAAACGACATTTTTCTATATTATTCATGGTGAAAAGCAATTTAAAATATTCCGATGTAAGCAACGAAGTATAACCGGTCATTGGTATGTAAATGTAAGAGCGCGCGGGGGAAAATGTCAGCGTTCAACCCTTACAAATGTGAGAAATTTGCATGTAAAGCTGCAGCCACTTCGGGTGGACAATGAACCGGAAATTGAAATACAAATTCTGTTTGTGCCACGGCCACCGTAATTTTTCTGCATTATTTATGCGTCGAACGTCATCTTCTCCCGTCGCCTATTTTGTTCAATACGTGATTGTTTATACTCATGCACGTTTACGTGTGATGTACACCATCTACTTTAAGGTTAAGTTGCTAATACAATTATTCCATGATACATACACATAATATTTGTTGTATACGTATTTAATTAAATGTATGTGTGTGTGTGTGTGTGCGCGCGCGCGCGCGCGCGTGTGTTAAATTATAACTCCTAATCTTCTTGCAGTTACAGTTATCACAAAATTTAATGTTGTCGTTTGCAAGCATACAAATTTGTTTGTCTAACATGACGAATTTGTGCATCATCAAGAATAACGGAATTGGGAGTAACGAAAATTAAATTGTATTAAGTATTTCTGTCCATTACAAAATAATATCTACAGATTATAAGGGAGATGTGAAATATTTCAAAGAAACAAATAATTCTCACTGCTATTGGGAGGCTTAAAATAGTTGTGACATATGCTTTTACCAAGGTTTTGCATATATATTGCACTTTCGATTAGTAAAAGTAGAATCGAAATGGAATATTGCGTTTAATCAGGAGAGTGTAAAGAGCTTGGTGTGCAATACATTTTGAAAACACAAGTTAGCCTACATATTCATTTGTTAGGTTCCTGTAGCTTACGAGGGTGAAAATGATAATAAGTATCTGACACCAGTAAATAAAATGAGATGAAAAAGTATCTGATAGCAATAAATTTAATGAAGTATTTAGGTAAAATATTAACTAATATTGAGTGTATGTTAGCAGTAAATGAAGTGTTAAATATATATGTTATGTTAGCTAAAACGTTAAATAATAATAGATATCCAATGATAGAAATAACAAACGAATAAGATCAGAATGAATAACCTTCTGTCAGATAAGCGATATTATGTAGAATTAAAACACAGAACAATAGACAAAAACACGTCCAGCCTCATGTTTAAAAAAACATCTGCTTTAATTACTAGGCCTATGATTTTCCTGTAGTAACTTACAACTTTCTGTAGTCACGATGAAACCTAAATGATACTGAGTACCATGCAGAAGATAATGGAAAACATTATGTCAGAATACGTGTGTATTTAATATCAATTTCATACGTAGAATATAATATACGTGCCTGTAATATCAGTTTCAGAATTTAAAAAAAGTGGAGGTGTGTTAGTTAATATGTGTAAGTAAGCCAAGAGACGTGAAGCCCTTCGTAAGTTGAGTGCTATTGCCGCAGATGATGATTATTATGATTATATATTTATAAGGTAATTTATTGTTTCACATTATTTTATTTTCACCAAATATGGAGAGAATGTGAGACAGAGAAAGGTTGGAGGGAATGAGAGGAAGGAAGTGACAGAAAGAAAGCTTTGCATGCTACGTCTACATTGTTCATTTATTTTGTTTTAAGTTTTTTACTTTTCCTTACTTTAACGAAAGTTGGATTTATTTACGTAAATACAAACCGATGAAGAAGAGTCGTCTTTAGGTAAAAAGGGATATGAAAGGAAACAGTTAGACAGTGTCCGAAAAACTACATTGGACACAAGTAAATATACTTGACACATTGCATTATAACTCATATCTTTTAACTTATATTATAAGAATTTATACTATAAAAATAGGAATTAAAGATACATTGCTTACAATATAACCTACATAAAAATAGTGTTTATTTGTTGAGAATGTTTTTATTCATAATTTATAATAATGCGTCAAATACAACAGACATTTATAACGTGGAATTCAGCTATAGTTTATCCATTGATTAGGCCTGCATCATACGTATGTATATTAAGAATAAAATTATAATTAAAAAATAAGAATTTTCAATTTTATATCTGGGGATTTTTTAATAAAAAAGGAAAATATCGCAGCAGTTTTATTTTTTCCATTCACCAAAACTCTATACACTTTGTACAGATTGATAAACTAGTCATTTCTATAGTTTAGTCACTATGTAAACACATTAACATTCGTCCTCGCATCATCATCATCATTGTCTGTGCACTGCAACTCTTCGTGGGTCTTGGCCTGTTCCAAGGCTCAATTTCATTCGTACATCTACCTCTTTCCTCTAGTCTTCCAGTTTCTAATATCAAGCCTTTACTCCGCCTGATTCTTCAACCTAATTCTCGATTCTTGTGGGCCTATTATCTATGAGACTCTGGTAAAATATTTGCTTTGTCGAGCGTGCTTCCTTTTTTTCTATGCTCCCAATCGACCTGAGTCTAGTTTTATTAATGTTCAAATATTAGGGTGTTCAAATATTCTAGAGACAGTAGAATTCAGCAATACGGCGCCTGCGGCAAATTCAACTTTTAACCTACATGTGCCTAAGACACCTTTCTCTCAAACTCCCTAATAATTTTCTTCATTTACTGTCCACATAATTGTTTGTGTTAATGTCCACACCTCTGAGCATATGTTAACACTAATCTAATAGGCCTAAATGATTTATAAATTACACGTTTAGTGTCTCTTGAGACATTTAACGTAGAAGCTTTATCTGTCCTCATGGTTCTGATTGCCATCTACCAACCAGAACCAGTTCATGGTTCTGGTTATCAACCAGTTTCTGAACTGCTGCTGTTATTTCTATAGTTTGCAACCTACCAGAAGTTTGCAGATATTTGGTTTTTTGTACGCTGATCTTAAATTCTACTTTTGCGAACCATTTCAAACTTGAAGAGATCCCACCTAGATCTCGAGATTCCACCTATGTCACCCACGTACTAATTGCATACATATAATTATTTTACGAAATTACGCTTGTGACTTTGTTATGACTACAATTGTATTAGGTTCTAATTACCAGTCGGCTAACGTCCTCACTTATTTATGAATAATTATCGTTATGTATGTAATTACAATTATTTCATAGTTTTAAGCAACAATTGTTGCGACTTTGGCACTTTATTGCCCGAACACAGTACTTAACGGTTCTGTCGCTGTCTCATATGTAAGAGCCAATTGAGTTTTAATTTGCTGTTGCTAATGATTCACAGATCATCATTTTACATGATGCTTCCCACAGGTATTTCAGAATTCCACTTACAATATCATGAGTATAAAGAATTCTTTTTGTATTTTTGAATTCTAAACATTTAGTTTTCCAACCGTAATGAATAGATTGATATACTATTTTTTTTAATGTACCCAATTGCTTGACAGAGTTATAAAAATAAGAAGCAGAGCGATCTCAAGAAACTGAAGTTTTTGTTTAATCTCATTTAAAAAATCTAACGACAAAAAAAACAGACCACAGTCTAGTGGGAAAAGATGTTTTCTAAACTATTACACCCACAAAGGTAAGCAAGCAGATATTTCCAAGGTGTGTCCCTTTACTGTTTACCGTTGCTTTTGTTTACTTTGCTTACTATATTTCACAAAAATTAGTTCCGTTCCACAGTACCTACACAGTTGTTAAGTTGTCGGCGGGAAAGGGATTCTCTGCGGAGACAATGTGGTAACTGAATTTCTTTTCTTTTTTGGGCATAGCATATTATTCGACGAAATGTGCGGAGCCGAAACGGAACCTCCCGCTGTTTTGGGAGACACCCCAATAAAACTGTCCGCGCTAATTTTCAACGGGCTTCTTCAGTAAACACATTCACACATGCACTGTATTATTTATGTGGACCTCCAAAGTGGACTTTACAATGTGTTTTGATAGCTGCCGCCAAAGACCGCCCTTGTAGCAGTGACGGCGATTCAACAGTCACACATACTCACATTGAGGCTTCTAAAGAAATCATTCGAAATATTGACAATTACCGCTTTTCTTTTACAGGCCGACAGAAAGAGACGTCAAACTGAAGTAAGATTTATAGCCCCCAAAGCTTTTGTTGTCCAGCTGTAGGGCGGCCCAACTATTTGGTCATTCTGTAGTTTCGGCAAACAGCCGTCGCGTCGGTTACAAAAAATTAAAATTTCATAAATAAGTCCAACTGAATCAGAGTTGTAGTAGTTGTAGTATTGGAGTGTACAGAGTGTACTTCATACTCTGTTGTATAATATTAATTGTTTAATTTATTTTAACTCAAGAGAAAAAATCCTTGGTAATGCTTCACATAAATATTGAGCGATGGCTGAACTAGGAGCTGCTCCTGGTGGAGGGGCAATGAGACTAGCTTCAAGGTTGGACTCCCCAGTTTCCTCAGAACAATTATATGGGGATTCTTTCCATATACAGTAATTATTTATAAGCCTTAACACACGCAACACGTGTCTTTAATTTATTTATTATTTAACACATGCAACTTTAATAATAAAGGGCCTACAATACGTTATTATGTAATTTCACTGTAATTTTTATAGCCCTGGTGGGGGGGGGGGGAATGACCTCCTCGTAGTTACGCCACTTATATTGATAGTGTGCCGTTTAACTCGACGTTTCGTTGTTTAACACAGGTGCATGAATGAAAATAATTTAATTCATGGTTTACGTTATATTAGTTATATGAGAAAATCACATATCGTTAATAAATATATGTAAAAAAAACATTCTGCTGTATAATACATGTTATCTTCTAACACGGCCAAGCGTCCAAATTAAGATGATGCATTATAGTAAATCGACAGACAACCTCCGTAGTGACTCATATGTCACATCACATTATGAACGAACATCAGAAAGTGTTAGAACGTAGCCTACTGCACAACATACATCGCTGCAGTGCATACTAATATGCTCCCTGAGCTCCAGAACTCGCTCACTATTTTGAACGAAGTACATTCATTGCTGGATAAATTTTGATATGGAAAATTACATATATTTTATATTTTGATATGGGTTATGTGATTTGGAAAATTACATAACTCCAGAATACTCTACTATTTTCTGTTTAGTAAATTAAAAACATGTAGAGCAACAATTGTAAAAAAACCGTGTGTCGTGAGACATGCCAAAAGCGAGACCTTCAGTGTCGAGTGGAGAGTGAACTGAATCAACGTGTAAAATGTTGCTCATATGTATTTGGATTAAGAGAGATTTTGCTATAAAAATGAAGATTCAAGTAAGAGTGAACGGTTAATTAAATGAGACGAGGGCATAGTAGTGTTTATAAGTAATTTACTATAAGTAATCGATATTTACAATTAACAGAAATAGAATCATATAACACATCGTATTATTTTCAGTATACATACATGTACTAACAATATGTAGGCCTTACAAATAATTTTTTTGTTTGGTACTTTCCCAATAACCGTACCCACATTCATTTTCGATATTTTGCTTACCGGTATGCGATTAGTGGCATCTAGAGAATACGCATATAATTTTAGTTAGGTAATATACATCGTGAAAATTGATGTGTATTTTGTGTGTGTAAAATGGTTTGTTATGATTGCAATCATGTTTCACTGTCTTTTTTTGACGGAAAATGTTAACTCGGATATGTACCTGTGCCGCCAAAAGTTGACATTGTTAGGTTAACATGCAAGCTAAAATTAAACATGGAAAACAATATGCCTTTAAAATAATACTCTTTTTTTTTAAATCCATGTAAAAAGTAACTCGAAATAAGGAGGGGTGCTGTACATGTCTCCCATTTTTTTATGTGTGTTTCGCACAAAATTCACTTCCAGTAAATTTTTCGAGATTTTACTAAATAACGTAAAAGAATATTGGCCACCTAACGACAACAAATCTTGTTTTCATTTGTTAATACGTTGTTTTTTGTTGTTTTAATCTTACTATTCAAAAATAATTTTATTTTTCACTGTTTTTCACTTTAAATTTTCTGTTGTTGTTTCTGTTAAAAAACATTATGTTCTTTGTTTTTAGTGTTACCCTCTTTCAGGCATTGTGTGGCCTACATACGTACATTAAACATCATATCTTTCCTAACAATGACTTTTATTTCTTTAAACAGGAAGCTAAAAACAAAAAAATCCCATTATTACCTAACCTCACAATTGAAAACACACGTATTTTCGCTTTACATTATGAAATAGAATAATTTACAATTAGTACAATTATTCTACTTCACATCGTGGTATATCGATATACAATCGCATATTCAAAACATCGAAAATGTAATTTAGGTACGGATATTGGGAAAGTACCTTTTTCTCAATGTAACAATGTTTCGAAAGAGTTCAAATATGGCTGGCTACTGACAGCCGATCACATGTTACATTATAAACCACATAATTAACTGCATGTTTATTAACTTAAATTAAAATAACAACGATTTTCTCCAAAAATGTTTATTATAAATATACATAAATAAAGTTATGACATTACCTAACTTTATTTAATATTTGTTTCGTTATTTTAAATATATAAATGCAGTAGGCCTAATGTGTAGTTTTAAGTATATAATTAGTATAATTAGTATTATATTACTAAATATAATAGGCCTAAGTAATAAGTGTTTCCTTCAGATATAATACTGCAAGCCAAGAAGCACAATTTAGCTAAATCATTAAACAAGAACTTTGAACGTCATATTTGTCTTTTTATACTTTTGTATTTAATTTTTACTGTATGAAAACTCTATTAACAACCAAAGTATTTACATCACTTAAGCATCTTGAAATGCTAGACTACCATGAATCAATTACATAAAGTGTACAATCTAGTATTCGACTCGTAACGTATTCATATTTATTAATATTACTTAATTGCTCACGTTTAAAACAGACAGAACTAAAATCACTCATACACGTAGACTACATACGCGTCTCAATATAAATAATAGCCTAATTCAATGCTACTAGCATAATTGTGAACGGACCCGAGACTCCAGAAGAGTAGGCTAAGGTTTTATTTTTTTTATTTTGCCACAACATAATTGTCACGCTAAAATATAGGTGTCACTGATTCTAAATTGTTTTTATGAATGAAAAAATTGAAAATTTGAGTAAATATATTAGGCTAATAAAGAACTCATTACACGAAAAGGATTTCAAAATTATCCAGCTCGATCTTTCAGCATGTGATTACATTTTATTTTATCATAAATAAAATTATTTTTAATATTTACGTTATTCTTGTAATAGGATTTAAACATTTAGAATACGTTCACGCTCTTTAAAATATTACGCTTTGCTTAAAGCAAAGATATTTGTGGCAGTGGGGAAAAGAGGTTTGATTGACCTAACAACACAGCTTTTTCATTTCACCTATTTCATTACACGTTGAACTAGTTTACTGTCCTAGGATATATAAAGCTCTCACTTCAAAAATACAATAAACCTAAAAATTTTAAACAATTAGATTTGTGTTAAAATGTCCTTTAGTCTGATCAGCCGGCTGGATTTTTACAATTTTCAAATTTTTGATCCCATTTTTGAGCCATGTGGTCAAAACTTTTGAAATTTCCTAAGCTGAATACAATATTGAGATTTTGTGTAAAATTCTCTTTCATTTTATATCCCACATGGAATCTAGAATTTTATCACACCTTTGACCCAGTTTTTGGGCCCTGACGTCCAAACAGTTTTTAATTTCCAAAGCTTATTAGTTAAACTTCACATTAGTTTGATACGCCACACGAATTTTGGGGATTTTATCAAAATTTTCACCCACGTTTTGGCCCCGGCTTCCCAAAATGTTTTATGTTTCCAAAAATGAAGCTAAATTCATATTTTGGGTAAAATGCCCTTTAATTTGATGCACCACACATATTTTTGTGATTTTTTTTAAATTTCGTTTCTCAAATTTTTGGCTCTTGCCCCCATATTTTGGGGACAACAATAGGGTTCTGTAGGGTAAAAGTACGGACACATATGCCAAGTTTTTGCGAAAATTGGCTGATGCGTTTATAAGTTACCCAGACTCTGTTATTTAAAGCCAATAGCTTTACCTCCAACTCCTAAAACATCCACATCCAAATTTTGTCTATCCTGCACTGCAGCCGCCATCACCAAACAGTGCCCACACAACCTGTCACCTCTTCTGCTTATAGTTCCACACAGATTTCTCTTTTTGTCCATTCATTGATTAGAGGTTTAATTTATTTTTAATACAGACCAATTAAGACACATATCTCAGTATAAGATAGATGTTGCTGAAGCTGACTCATGGAAGTTACGTGTAACATTGTCCTCAAGAAGGTACAATTCTGATATGTAGGCCTAAACACGCATGTGTTTATGTGCGCGTTTCGTGGTTAATGTGTAATTTTTCCATTTAAATTAGTGTCCAACAATCTATTAATTAAATTATTAACAAAAGTTAATAAGTTGAAATTACTTTTAGAGAGAAGTTTTATTAATTTCTTAATTGAACAAACCCACGGAATTGAACAAACATTAATATACAAAAGCATTATCAAGAGACATGTTTTTACTTGAGACAAATTTAGAGCGTTATACAGTATACTTATCACCAACAATATTGATTCTTGTCTGGTGAAGTATTTGAGTTTTGGTTGGTATTAATGGTGTCTGTTGGTAGCAATGTTGTGACCGCGTTAGGTGGATATTTTGTTGGTATATATTTTAATACCTAGGTCTACTGTTTTAAGAATTAAGTTTTGTACTGAATCATTTATTCAGGAATAGTTTGTTATGTATTCTGTGTGTGTGTGTGTGTGTGTGTGTGTGTGTGTGTGTGTGTGTGTGTGTGTGTGTGTGTGTGTGTGTGTGTGTGTGTGTGTGTGTGTGTCCACGTGTTTAAACGGTATCATAGTTCCTAGATCTTCATCATAGTATGGTAGCCTTTATACTTTATTAGTGTTGTTAATGTCTGGGAATTCATGTTCTGGATTAATGGTAAGTGTTGCTAAATTATTATTATTATATTCTTTTTTGTATGCATTTAAATGTTCATACCAGGGTTTGATGTTTTTTTTTGTGTAGCCTATTTAATCTTCAGCGTTGTAAATTCCAGTGATTTAATTGCACAAATGGGGCTGTAAAAAATAGTGTTACGACGGTCTACGTAGGTACAGTAGAAACAAAGTACAAGACACCAATTAAGTCACTAATCACCAGCTTTAATTTTTACAGTTAAACAGTTCGTAATTAACAACACAGCCTCTTACAACAAATCAAATAAAAATTGTTCAAACGTAATAAAATGTCAACTAATATTAAAACACAATTGTATTACAATATACCGCCCGATTATAAAACGCAACACTTTACTAATAACCACTTGAACGTAGGCCTACTCAGTAATCACTTGTAATCGCAGGACAATAAACTCGAACCGTACTGTAAATATATCGCAACTATACTGAAAACTAAGGCCGCTGCCGCCATGTATTTATACCTCCGCTCACAGACCAGAACGTTCCAAACTGCGTCTTAGTGCCAGTGTGTACTACGTAATTAATTGCAGCTTTGACACAGTCCGCGCGGCTGGCGGCTTCGAGAAATGTCGCATTACATTCTCGATCCCTCTGGAACGTTCGATAAACACGTAGATTGTTCTGTGATGTCGTAACAATAGAAATTAAGAGAAGTGTAATAGATCTATCAAACGCATAGCTTCCGATTTCGAGACAGATGAAGGAATATGTCCCTATTGGAAGTAGGCCTGTGGCTCGACCAAAAGCTACGATGATGAGAGGTGAATGTTAGTAACAAGCAATGTCTAGAGCCGTAGAGACAACAAATAATTATTAAATTTAGAGTTAACACTTGGTATTATAATGATGAAGCGTATGCTTGAAGTTTGTGATACTAATGGTGAATCAGGGAACTATTATACCTACGAATAAGACTAACATGAGAATTGAGAAACGCGTTTGAAATTTTCAAACTACTTCTAATAGCAATCGCTGTGAAAACAGTTTCCTTTGGTAAAAAAAGTGTCCCTTACAAAATTAATTCCTTGTCGTAGTAAATTAAATATATCAATAATGAGCAATTAAAAACCAACGACAGCTTGATAATTGGCCACAACATAATTAGTAGCCTATTTAAAGGCGTAACACTGATATCACAGTCCGCTTGTACATGGAGTGTAGACTGTAGCAGACACATGCAACATGAAAGGCGATGACGGCGTCAGTGAGAAAAAAATATTTCTTTCTCGGAACAGTTTAGTAAAACATATATACAATACAGTTGGAACTCTCGTTACTGTAATACTATTACAGATTATTATTCCAGATTTACGTATTACAGACTATTAGATTATAATTATCATTACAGTAGTATTTTTAAGAGATACGTACAGAAAGCTACGTGAATCAGGTGAGAGGCTAGTTATTAAAGAAATATTCTAATTTAACTGCAGGCGTCAGCTGCAGTGTTACCCGACAATAAAGTTCAGCAGTTTCATCGTACGTTAATCATGCAAATCAATTTTGTAACGTTAGCGTAACAAGAGAAGCAAGGAGTTCAGGCTCCCCAAGAGGCCCCAGAAATGTCTTAATAATTAAAAACGTGTAATGAGGAACTAAAAAAATTAATAATTACAAAATACAGTCACTTAACAAAATTAACTGCCTGAATAGTAAACACATAAACAACATACTTTGTTAAGAAAATAACACGACGTAGGCTACGTGCACACCATATGCCATGCTTCAGCACTACGTAGCATAATTCCTAGTTATGCCATGGATTAAAGCATAATATTTTCAAAGATATTCAAATTAAATTCGGGAAAGGTTAAATTAATTGTTTTTTTTTTTTTTTGTAAAATTAATTCCATGCGTATTGTTTTGTAAGTAGATTTGTTACCGGGGGCACCATAAAATCAAGGTGTTTTTTCCAGCCCCCTGTGTAAATGAGTACTCTGTAGGGTAGTGGAGTAATGGCCGGTTGAAACACAGTGCTGGCCAAACTGCTCACATAAGGCAACCTACCTGCCTTGATTACACGGTAAAATGATTATACTAACAATTTTCAAATGTATCTTATTGCCTATTAGACCCCTATACAATATCTCAACATGCAGTCTTTACTTAAACAAATTCTCATTGCAACATGCTATCATACGCTAAGAGCTAAATTAATACTTTACATGCAAATTTCACCTATTGCAATATAAATGTATTTCACTCAAAATAGCAAGCGAGTTCTCAATAGTGTGCTGCGTAGTGCTGAAACTCAAGTTGCTTACCAGTATAATTGAGCAAATATTAAACAAATGTATTTTCTTAATGTAACCCATGTTTGTCATTATAAACCATTATGCATTTGCAGTATCTAATGAGAAAACTCTCTCTCACACACACCCGCACGCGCACGCGCACACACACACGTCATCATTATCATCATCATCATCACATACACCAGTGTATCGTCTGGGAAATAATGCCTCCCCAGTCACTGTCCAGTGATTTTTCCTGAGCTACTCTTGTCTTAATAATTATACATTTTTTAATCAGGATCATCTTGCGAAGGGCTGCCATTTATGTTCCTCAACTTCAATGTCTATCTACCATCTGCTTGCGTATATTCTGCTCACTTTCACAGGGGCGAGCTCACATATACACATAATTGTTATGATCTACTTAAGAATTACGCCGTTACAAGTTTGTAACTGAAATTAAAAACTAGGTTTTAACCGAGTTGTGCATTAGCTCTGTAGTTCCATAGTCTTCAATTCCAAATCTGACTATAAGTTTCCTGCATCTAACAGACTAGCTTAATTGGAAGATCGAGCATGGTCGTCCCAGATGAAGCCGATGGTTTTGAACCGCTGGATATTTTTATTTAGCTCGTTGTCTTCTTGTTATTTGTTAGTAAACAGTCAAAATCAGTAAAATAAATAATTAGTTTTTCTATTCGTAAATCGAATAAAGAGCAAACAATTATATCAGATTTTTAAAAATAACCATTTAAAGAAAGGCGTAGACATCAGAACACATTACGAGGGTCAGTTGGAAATTTCGGGGAGCGACAACTGTAGCTTAGCGGTAAAACTAAAATTTTTCCTGTGCTGCAAGATTTGTATTTTATGTGAACTCCTGTTAATTTCCAAATCTATCTATCAATTTATTCATTGTTTAGAAGCTTTTTTAAAATTGACGTGTCTTGCGTGTTTTGAAAAACGGGCAAAATCAAACATCGTGGTGTGATTCTTTGTTAAAAATTGTTTAGCGTCAATGGAAACAATGGAAATTCAAAACGAAATTGTATATGTGTCAGGAGATGCTGCGACTTAGAAACCAACGTTTTGTAAGTAGGCACATGAGTTTAAACGTGGTCGTACGAGCATTGAAAATGTGGTCGCACTGGACGAATACACGATAGAACGTACCAGTGACAAAACGTACCACCCGACAAAACGTACCGTCTAACCGGCCGGCTACCTGCGACGGGTCTGCTAATTACATCAGAATATTTTGGATGCGACAAAACGTACTCCGCAACTTGTTTCGTTCACTTATAGTGTATCTAATAGTCAGTTAAGTGCTGTTAGTCAGTAACAAGTGTAAACAATTTATTTATATAAAAATGATATAAATGTAAACTTCGAGTCCCCCACGTAGCCCCCCTGCGACCCCCTGCGTATTATTATTTCTAACCTAACCTACCTACAGTACTTGTTTGTGTCAAACTCTTTTCTTTTTACAGAATAAATAAATATAAACAAGTGTTAACAATTGATTTATATAAAAATGATATAAATGTAAACTTCGAGTCCCTCACGGTTCTGATTCCCATCACACTTTATCCAGGCTTTGGACTGGCAAAATCATTTTGGCGTGTTTAAAATCAGCTGTGGTTAAGCTCTCGTCATTTTTGGATTTTCTTAATTTATATTTTTTTAATTTTTTTATTATTTTTGTTTTGTTTTTATGGTTTTTTGTATTTTTAAGTTTCATTCCAAGTTCTGCGAATATGAAAGAGCTCTCAAGCAGGATCTTAGGTTTCCATTTGCTTCATACCGCTTCATTATTCTTTCAAGTCGTCCGTCATACTTGATGTACTTTTTCCTTCTTTTTGAACCTTCAATGTTCAGTTCGTACTTCATAAAAGCGCAGTTGGTCTTCTCTCCTTCTCCTTTCAAACACATCACCACGTCTTTTATTCTGGGGTTTGGCCTTTCTAAGAGCGTGTTCAAACGGTTGTTCCACCCTTCGACAGAATTTGTTGTCCGATGACGCCTTTGGTAACAGCTCCACAATTTTATTGGAAACTCCGGGTTCTCCAACCAATTTTCAACAAAGTAATCAAAAAACAGACTTAGCTTGGGAGACTCTGGGGCTTGGGAGTGAATCTCGATTCCAGCCGTCCTGCACTTCCTCTGGTTTTAAGAAAGCCAGTGCTGCACACATGCGGATATGGAGTCGAATATCCTCATTTTCACGGTACTCACTTGAGAGTCCTAGTTCTTGTACTTTGCGCCAAAGGCATTTTTTCATATGAAAAAAGCATCCTCTTATATGTGCTGAAGGCAGTACTTCTCGAATGCAGACACAGCCGCCATTTCGAAATCCACGTTCACTGTGTCTGGATTCCACTCTGGAACAGCTTTACGGATCAATTGAAACAATCGAATGTAGGTTTCCTTATTCTTGTTGGGCAACAGGACAAAAACAATAGGATTTACGTTAGTTTCTTCATCCGTGCTTTCAAAATCTGCATGAATACTGTATATCTGTGTAAACTGTTTACTAGAGCACTTAAATGTACCATCCAAGAAAAAGTTTTTGAAGCATTTTAAACTGTCTTTGCATTTTTCACCGCTAAAAACTATAATTCTATCTTCTTCGCCATCATCGGCCAGCAGAAAAGAAGTTCCGTCGAACATTTTCAGCGTTCTTCATCGAGAACCACTTCTTTGCAGTTGCTCGGCTCTTGGGTGTTGCCTTGCGCCTTACATCTCTCCCGCTGTAAGGTTCTTCTGATAGACTGTTCACGCGGCATTTCAGCAACAAAGTTATACCCTGTAAAAAATAGAATTAGAATACCCCTTATAAATAGAATACCCCTTTAGAAATAGAAAGTTATACCCCTTAGAATTAGAATAGAAACAATAAATTATCAATTTGTAAACTTTAATAACACTTACCTCTATCGTGGAGATCGCCCAAAGTGTCTGTGTGAATTTTAGTTAGTGGTGTTTCTTCTTCCCGCGCCCTCTTCTTGGCGCCTTGCGTGCGTTTAATAACTTCTAACTGAGCATCGTTCGGAGGTCCACACACATGATTGGCTAAAGGCCCACTGACAACTTCACCTCCTCTTGATTTCATAATTACACAACACTTTTCACTTTGTTGCCTTTGACAAATCCAAGTTATCGTATCGTCCTTCCCCTACTGTTTCTTCCTATAACTATACCCCTCGAAGTGCAAACACAACCCGCCTTTATTAGTCGTAGTCAGCTCCATTCCACAAAATGTTAAAACCTGCACAGTGTGAATGTTATGGTAGTAAAAAGGTTACTTCGCGGCCGTCCGTGCCCCATGCCAAACTTGACAAACACAGGTCAACGACTCGAGGGGTATTTAACAGTTACGCGGAAGCCGTTTGAATTTGACAAACACAGGTAACAGGTACGTTTTGTCGCGGTGTAAATTATTTAGGGATTACAAGGAGACACTTCGCAGATAGATATCGACCTAAGTGGTACGTTATGTCGCGAAAAGTCAAGTGGTACGTTTTGTCGCTGGTACGTTCTGTCGGGAACACCGACACCGCACTGGACTCCCAAAAATGCAACTCCAGATGCGGCAGCCATCTTGCACAACGTTTTTTCACACCAAGTTCTTGAGTCAAAGTATGATGCACACGCTCATATGAAATGCCAATTATTTCAACGTCATCTACTCCTGAATCTGCGGTCTTCCAATACGCTATAAATTTTTTTCATAATGTCATTTTTGTTGCACTTTTTTTGGACGTTCACTGCTGGGATAGTCTTCAGTGCTTGTACGACCACGTTTAAACTCGAGTGTGCCCCACTTACATTTCTTATGTTTCTTAAGGCGCAGCATCTCCTAAGATATTTCCAATTTCATTTTGATTTTCCATTGGCGCTAAAACGTTTTTACAGAGAATTCATCACAACACGATGATTGATTTTGTGCATTTTAAAAACACGCGTGATAGGAAAATTCAAACAGCTGGTAAAAAGTGAATAAATTGGCAGCTATATCTAGAAATTAACAGGTGTTCACGCGAAGTATACATCTTTCAGCACACAAAAGATTTTAGTTCTACCACTGAGCTATAGGTGTCGCTCCGCGAACTATTCAACTGACCCTCGTAAAAGAAGGAACAAACAAAATAGGCTTCAAGAAAAAATAAGTCTATGAGGTAGAAATGGGAGATAAAACGAAAATACAGAAAAGAAAAAGAGAAATTTCGAAGAGACACTGGAAATAAATACTGACAGTTAAGTATATAGGAAACCGAACGCGAGTTACAATAATTTTTTCTGTAGTGCCTCTACAATTAGGAACGACAGTGATAATTTCTTTCCTGGAATCCAACGGTCGGTGTAATTTTTTCTTTTCTAGAAACATGTGTTTCACAAGAACCACTGCCAGTTATATAACGTCCAACTGCAGAAAATATCGGAACTTGCCGCGTTCTTGCACTGTTTTACACAAATAATACTGATTCCGTTATTATATAACTGCGCGCGTGCGTGTCCATGTGCGTGGGCGCACGCCCGTATATACGTATGAGCATAGCGTGCGTCTGTGTGTGTATCTGTATGTATGTCATAATACAATACAAAATGCATCGTATGGCGTCACATAGCATTTACTAAACTTTCTAAAAATAAAATAATTTTACGACTTACAGTAGGCTATCACAAATCTATTAGTTCACTACGTAGATAATTGTTATTTTTTCGGCTTCATATGGCCAAGGTATTAGTTCTATGTAAATATACTATACAGTTTAATCATAAATTAGTTCATAAAATCAGGAAACAAGTATAATCATTTTCAAATATATCGCCCTTCCATGCTTGACCTTAGCAGCTACATACAGCCCACCACGCCATTCCATATCAACAGACGAATATCTAGAGTTTTTCGCCACTCTGGGACCACACTTTCTTGTAGCGGGGGACTGGAATGCAAAGCATACTGCCTGGGGCTCAAGGCTTATCACACCAGAGTCGAAATCTACTGGACGCTATACACCATCTTCATCTCAGCTACTTATCAACAGGAGAACCTACGTATTGGCCCACAGACTTAAATAAAAAAACAGATCTTCTTGATTTTGCGATAACAAAAGGAATCTCGCACTTATATATCAAAATCGAACCAAGTCTCGACTTAAGCTCTGATCATAGCACCATTATAATTACATTAAGCACTAATGTAATCTGGAGGGAACCTCCACCTGTTTTATGCACTAAGCAGACTAACTGGGATTTATTTGAACACATTATCAATGAGAATATCACCTCTAACTTTCGCATTACGGATTCCAGAGACATTGAATTAGCCGTTCAATACTTTACTAAACTACTACAGGATGCTGCATGGCAAGCTACACCAGAAAGAAGAAAAGTTTTACCTGATTATCATAATATACCTCTGCACATCAAACAACGTATTCAAGAAAAACGACAAGCTCGCGGTAAGTGGCAACGAACGAGAAACCCCCAGTATAAAACTATTCTCAATAGGCTCACCCATAGAATTCGCGCAGCTATGCAAGAGGCCCGAAACGCATCGTTTGAACACTACGTAACATGTTTAACACCCCATGATCATTCAATATGGAAGGCGACAAAAAAAATCAAACGACCGGTAATCCCAGTATCCCCCATTTGTAAACCTGACGGCAGTTGGGCTCGAGCAAATGAAGATAAGATGAATGTGTTCGCAGATCACCTTTCCCAGGTTTTCACCCCAACCTCATCAGCAATTGATGACTCAGAAATTTTAACTTACCTTGATGCTCCCTGCCAATTATCTCCTCCAATCAAAGCGTTTGCATTCTCTGAAGTTCTCAGGGAGATAAAACGTTCCAAGACACATAAAGCCCCCGGTTAAGATTTAATAGTTGGAGAAGTTCTGAAACATCTTCCCAAGAAAGCGTTAGTACTACTTATAACTATTTACAACAGTATGCTCAGACTGTGCTACTTTCCAATCCAATGGAAATTTGCCCAAATTATCATGGTCGCAAAATCTGACAAACCCCCTACTGACCCTACATCTTACAGGCCAATAAGCCTTCTTCCACTTTCCACTCTTGTCAAAAATATTTGAACGACGTCTCCTGACCAGACTAAAACAAATAGTGCCCTTTAGGTACCTGATCCCTGAACACCAATTTGGGTTCAGAGAAAAACATTCTACAGTGCTGCAATGCCACAGAATAGTGAACAAAATTAGGGATAGCCTGGAAAAGAAGACGATGTGCGCAGCTGTCTTCCTGGATATTCAGCAGGCTTTTGATAAAGTCTGGTATGAGGGCCTTCTGTACAAGCTGAAGAAACAACTTCCTGATCAACTACATTTACTGTTGAAATCATATGTGCAAGATAGACACTTCCAAATCAAAATCGAAGACACTGTGTCAGTAATCTCTCCTATAAAGTCGGGAGTGCCTCAGGGCAGCGTGCTGGGGCCATACTTATATCTTATATTTACTGCTGACCTACCTGTGACAGACTACACTACCACCGTCACCTTCGCTGATGATACCGCTATCCTCGCAGTAGATCTCAACCCGGAACGAGCCTCTGAGAAACTGCAAAGCCATCTTTACCTCCTGCAAGATTGGTTCCAGCGGTGGAGGATCCGAGTTAATTCTTCGAAATCCACTCAAATAACCTTCACCATGAAACGTAGCTCTTGTCCACAAGTCACCATAAACGATGCCCCCATATCTATAAAATCAGAAGTTAAATACCTGGGGCTGCATTTGGACGACAAATTAACATGGAAGGCCCACATTCAGGCTAAGAAACAACAACTCAACTTAAAAGCTAGGCAAATGTACTGGCTCATAGGTAGAAAATCTCAACTATCTCTCGCAAACAAAGTCATCAAATATAAAGCTGTGCTCAGACCAATCTGGACTTACGGTATAGAATTGTGGGGCTGCTCTAAACCTTCCAACACAAAGATTCTGCAGACAGTTTAATCAAAAATCTTGCGCTGCATAACGAATGCTCCCTGGTTCATCTCTAATTATACTCTTCACAAAGACCTCAATATTCCATACATTTCTGATGTCATCAAGATGCACGCCGCTAAGTACAGGAACCGCAACATAGGACACAGCAATAACCTGATCAACGAGCTCTTCAATCCATCACTGGATGTAAGAAGGCTGAAAAGACAGTGGCCAGATGACCTTACCCGGTGAACGTGGTAATCATCGCTGGATGGTTCCCACCTCAAGTGACGACTTATACATCACTTTTACTTATTACTCTGTGCAATGAGTAGATTGTAAAACTGCATTATAATAAATAAATAAATAAATATATATATATATATATATATAGTCGTTTTACTGTTTACCTAAATGATGATGTTATAAATGAAACATATATATGATACTTTACCTCTGCGTAATTCTAATTGTAAACTTATTTGTGTCGACGTTTCGACAGTGATTATTGTCATCATCAGAACAATTGTTGCTGACGCCAAACACACATTTGTGACTCACAGTTGTGTGTTTCGCATCAGCAACAAATGTACTGACGATGACAATAAACATTGTCGAAACGTCGACACAAATAAGTTAAAATTTGTGTTATATTTTTGACCGATCCTCACAAACCCTTCACCCGAAATATTAATTGATTCACGGTCACTACGAATTTAAGGAACTAATTATAAAGGAATACAATATCACAGTATCAACAAACAAAATTAAAACAATTGTATTTTATATGAAATAACCAAACAGGATAAAATTTAGAACAAGTAGTGGATAATATATAGACTCATTTTTACTTACATTCAATGTATGCTTGGAAAATGGACCACCGAAAAACAACAAGTGCGGTAGTTTCCATTGTCGGCTCCAATGTGGTGCCGATCTCAAGCCAATCTGGTGCTCTTGCAGCTTTCGGACAGCTACTGGACGGCTTGAAAAGTATTTGGAAAAGTGGAGATACACCTACGCGTCGATCGACTTGAGTTTGATCATCAAGTACTCGTTGCAGACATTGTGGATGAAGCAATTCTTGGTGTGGATATTATCAACGCATATGGTTTTATAGTCAACTTTAAAAACAATGTCTCGAGAATCGGAAAAGAAGAGGTAATGCTCTCCATAATAAATAGATCAGAAAAATCGAGGGACGTGATAAACCAAGTGTCCGTAACTGTTCCGCCAAAGATCATCATGGTTAGAACTGAGGTAAATACTAGGTGCGACCAGTGCTCTATATTCGAACCCCAGGTAGTCAGCACACCGGGCATACTACTACTTCTGGTGCCAGACGTTTAGTAAAACCTGACGAAACCGGAAACGTACCTATTAGAGTGGCGAATATTTTGGATCAAGCTGTCACTTTACAAAGCAATACGCACCTAGGTAAAATGTCCCCTGTGGCCTGAGTAGCCGGAATGACGGAACGAAGATCCAGTGCTTCGGACACTTCAAAATTACCAGAGGAACTTCAGGAATTTTTGAATATGTCTTCTAACGATTTCTCAAGTGGTGAGGTAAAAGAACTCAGCAGTTTTTACATGAATTTAAAGATTCTTTTGCAGTTCGGGACCAGTCATTGGGAAGAATCTCTCTTGTACAACATCCCATCAATACCGGGGATACAACATCGATACGCAAACCTTCTCGAAGACCCCTATTAGCTAAGCAAGAGGAAATGGATCGGTTAGTACAGGAGATGTTGACAGAAGAAATAATCGAGCCTTCGTCAAGTCCTTGGTCTTCTCCGGTAGTGCTGGTAGCGAAGAAGGACGGTGGATTACGTTTCTGCGTAGACTACCGAAGGTTGAACGACGTCACAAAGAAAGATTGCTATCGACTACCTCGTGTTGACGATACACTCGACACGCTGGCTGTAGTACAGGACAGTGGTTTTTCACATTGGACCTGAAGAGTCGATATTGGTAAATGGGTCTTCATCAGGAAGACAAGGAAAAGACAGCTATCTCGACCCCAAGTGGCCTACTCCAATTCAACGTCATGCCATTTTGACTCTGTAATGCACCGGCAATATCTGAAAGATTGATGCATCTGGTCCTCCGAGGTCTGACTTGCCTTGTTTATTTAGACGATGTCATAGTCATTGGGAAGACTTTCAAAGACCATTTGGAAAACCTTAAGGAGGTTCTAACTAGAATTCACGGTGCACAACTGAAGCTGACCCCGAAGAAGTGCTCTCTATTCTAGAAGAAAATACAGGATCTGTGCCATCTGGAGTCGGCAGCGGGTGTTGTCCAGATTAGGTTTGGTTCTTCAATCCAAAGCGCCGTCGTGGTCGCTGACCTAAACTTCAGGCTAACTGGGAAGGATCTTACACTGTAAGAATCAACGATGTTGTCTATCGGATTCAACAGGAAGGACAGCGAAAATTCGTCATCAACCTAGATCGCCTGGCGAAGTATTACTTCAGAGACGGTTCGCCAGTTCGGGAGGAACAGTCTTAAGGACGGGGCAATGAAACGAATGGAACCGCCTAGAACAGCCGAGCAGGTGTTGCCTCAATCAAGGCCGCATTCAACTACTTTCCCGGGGTACTCTGGAGAACACTTGAGATACACATTAAGCTGACGTGCAGTTAAGGATGGATAGTTTATTCCAGATCACGTAAGCTACATATGAAAAGCCACAGCAGCTGTTTAGTTATTCAGTTGTGTTGAGCGATTTCCCTTAGTGCGGATCGAGTGGCGGTTGAAGTATTGTAGCGAAGTGTTATTGTGTTATAATTAGTGTGGAACTCTATTACTTAACATTATTATTGCGTGTGGACAAATTTAACTTGGATTATTGTACAAGTTGAGTACAAACTGCTATTTGTGATTAATTAAAACTGGTGATTAGTGTCTTCATTCGTGTCTGTATTTTGTTTTTCCACTGTACCATACGATGATCAGTTACACAGTCGTAACAATATGAAATTCTTAAACTTATTTGAAGGTTGCAATAGAATGGACAGAATATCTAATCAACAAGTTGGTAACAAATTAAATATATCCTCAATAAATGAAAGAATATAGCAACGCAGGCGAAAATGGGAAATAATTTCTTGTTGCGAAAAAGATTCCAAAAAGGCGTTAAAACATAAACGAAACGTACAAAAATGTGGCCTGATCTGTACAGTGATCTGAAAGCGGAAATAGGTGGAAATATGTTTAAAGGCGAAGATGCTGAATAACAAAAGGAAAGTAGTAGAAGAGGAAAAATAGTAATAGAAGCAGATAAGTCATATATTAGAGACAACGCGCTCGCGCGCGCACGTGTGTTTTAGGGAAGAGGATATAAAGGTGAAAAGGGTCTGAGAGTTTTTAAGAGTTAACGGTACTATATAAGGAAACACCAATAGCATTAAAACAAGAAAACAAACTTGCTTTACTCCTAAAAGCAAACAAAAATTAAATTGCAGATTTTATCAACTAAGAGACATTGGTAAAGCCAATTTGATCGCTGATAACATTCCTGTTACACTTACGAGCGCATTTAACTGTAAAATTTCATACAATCACAGTTCCTTTTGCTTTGCCGTATGAACACAACCGTTTTAAAGAAGTATTTTGAAATATATAATATTCAGCCAAGCCAGAACTTTATTTGTTACTCAGTCTGGAGTTTGTATTCCAAACATGTATGTGAATAGAAATGCAACCGAGGTTGTTTAAGACCTGAAGATGTCAGCAATGACGAAAAGCTTAGTCGAACAATAAAAAATTATAGCAGTTAGCAAATTCATAAAAGAAATAGTAAATCTACTTTAGGCCTATATTCGTTCACTGATATTAATTATAAACAAGACACCGTTAATTTCAATGTATGGCATTCAGAAAACTAAATAAATCTTCTTCTTCTTCTTCTTCTTCTTCTTCTTCTTCTTCTTCTTCTTCTTCTTCTTCTTCTTCTTCTTCTTCTTCTTCTTCTTTATTAAGCCCTTCTGCCTCTCAGCGACTAAGCACTATTATTATTATTGTTACTGTTCTTGTTGTTGTTGTATTAATTTTTATTTAATCATTAACTAATAATTGTATGTTAGTCTGTTCATACATTTACAAAATAATATGTAAACATTTTAGTAAAGTGTAAATAACAAACACACACACTTGTTCTCAATAAAGTAGGAGAAAACCTTTTGAAAAGTAGTATGAATGTATGGTACTGCCGCGAGGTACTGTTTCATATGCTGTGTCACAATCACAAGAATCGTTTTTCATTACCAGAATCACAATTAGTATTCAGCGTTCTGCCGACATGGGTACTTCATCCTTACACGGTGTGTATTTTATTTTCTTCCAACCGCCAGTAAACGCCTCCTAGCCTTCGGAAAGCTAATGGGGTCTTGATTAGAAGCAAACAGAACTCTTGCGAGGACAAGGGTGGTACAGTTGTACATTTCTGTACTGGGCTATGATAGTGACAGTTATGATGATGTTGCTCAATAACTTACGGTCTGATTGTGAGTTACGAGTTAATAAACATGCAACAAACAAGACTACGGTCCACTCCGCCTTAAATAGAAAAAAATAATTGTAGTGTTATTTTTAATGCAATTGACTGAAACCTTCTTATTGTATTGTGACAGCACCGACGGCTAATTTAAAACATAATTTAGGGAGGCTTAATAGACCAGTGGGTGGGCGCTTGGCAATTAACCTACGGGTCCAGGTTCGATTCCCTGGCATGCCAAACAATCAAGATACATGTAGGCCTACATAAGTTACTCCTTAAGTATTATTATTTCAATTTTATAGACAAATAAAACTTCATAAGTCAATGCTGACGTAGCTTAATAGCCCATTAAATTTATAAACATTGTAACCAACATTCTGAGTAAGTGACTCACAACATTACCTAACGCGTCGAACGAATTTCAGAGTCTGTTTGTACTGTCAGCATCCATCGCGAACTAATTTAGTGGTAATTACTTCAAATATAGTGACAAAACGCTGTGTTTAGCGTGATTCCCAGGAGTATATGTTTCGTTTCTTACTGCTGTGTTTTGCAAAATGCCTAACGTTTAGGCTTTGATACATCAGTTTCTTCTTTCGATTTTAAACGCAAAACAATAAACGTTATTATTTAAATTTTTTCTTGCCGTTCTTTTCTTGAATTCCAATAACTCTTCATTCTGTTGCTTTGTTTGTCCTTCTCTGTTCCGTCCATTTATTTTCTTCTTGTCATTCTTCTGGAAACTCTTGAAGTTTTGTGTCAGCTCTGTGAAAATCGTCTCTCATCTTGTATTATGTTTTCTGTGACCTCCATCTCTGTCATGTCTATATCCCCTGCGCTTAACAGTAACTATTCATATATTTGTGAACGTGTATTCTTATTCTTGAAAATCCGTATTGTGAGTCTGCTGTTGTTCATCCTCATTGTGCGGTTGGGAACATAACTCTTCTCTTCCTTATTGTATCCGACATAGACCCACTTTCGCTTCCATCATTCTTGTAGAGTTCTTCATTATTTCTGTGTCTAAACTGGTCTTGCTTTGTTTTCAGTGTCCCCCAATGTTTCGCAAAATTTTTCTTTCCTCCTTTATCTCTTCCGTTTCTCCTGTTTTGAAGGAGAACATAGATTCTCTAGCGTAGAGAATTAGGTAGCGCAGTTTATTTAAATAAGAATCCCATAATACTGTCAAACTGTACTTTTCTCTACAAAACACACATACACCCACGTGAACAGAAGATACATGTAGATGCTGATATATGGATTCTTCTTTATAAGGTATAATTTTGGACAAGTGAAATAGCTACCCGATTTTAACTATGAATAAATTTGAACAACATATTTTAAAAAATCAATTACAACAAAATTTTACTGTTACAGTTCGGAGAGGTATACATCAGTTTGCCAACAAGAGTTAGTGACAAACTGATAAGAAATAAATTTTTGAAGACAAAGTTTGAAAAATTCAGGTTTTAAACACGAAACAAGAAATCTAGTAGATCTAGTTTAACAGCATGCATAACAGCATGAGTAGTATTGTCCAAGGAAAAGATAATTCATTGATCGATGCTCAAGAATTTGGAACTATTTTTAAGATCATTAAAATAATCGTTAATGTTATTTAAAATTCGTTATTAATATTAAACCGTTATGACTTTGCGACATACTAATTCAGGTAGCGAAGTTATCAGTGAATTCGTAATCCAACCTGAATGGCATAGGTTCGAATTCATTTAAGACTGGATCGTTTATAACAATAATCAGTTTGAGTCAATCTCTATTGTGTACCTCGTATTTAACGTTCATAAGATAGAGAAACTATAGGTGGAATAGGGATAGGGATAAATTACTAATATATTAAAATCGGATATTGTGTTACTTATTCTCCACCTGAATCCGTTAGCCTAATCCTAAGTAAAAAATGAGTAAGTAGGCCATAGTACCTTTATGAGTGTATGATTGTACCAAGTGAGAAGTGAGTTACACACACATATATATATATGTATGATGGTAGGATATATGATTATATCCTAAGTAAAAAATGAGTAAGTAGGCCATAGTACCTTTATGAGTGTATGATTGTATAAGTGAGAAGTGAGTTTTATATATATATATATATATATATATATATTTATATACACATATATATGATGGTATGATATAGGATAGTAGCCTCTCTACTAAAGTAGGCTACTACGTCTTGTCTTCAATGAGTGGGATGAGTCATTCCACCTTTCCTCTGGCTCCTCTCATTACACGGTCTTATGACTTACTCAGTTTGTTTCCACGCTTTCACCAAGTAGTCCTTTTGTCCCGTCTTGTTCTTGTTCTTCCCCTGAATAATACTGCCCTATGGCCTACATTTAATTATCTTTCTTTCTACTGACTCCTCCCTTGTACTTATACGCACATTCTCTGTGATTCTCATTTCTTCGCTTATTATCTTTATTTCAAGACTCTCATTATTACCTTCCTCTGGAACACGATTAGTTCCTCTTCATCTCTGTTAGTTACCCGCATTACCTCTCATTCCGATATTATCACTGGTCTTAATAACGGGTTACTTTTTAAGTATAGGTTTCTCCGTTTGAGGTCTGCATCTAACCAACTTCATCCAACGATCCTGGATAATTAAAGCTCTCTACCTCTTAAATTTAGGCTATATTCTCCTATCCCGATAACTATTTCTCAGTCTCTTCATCTTTCCAACTTGCTTTACAATATTTAATTTTCTTCTATTTGATTTCCAAGTGTCCCTGCCTACTTCTTATTGTCTCCTCCAGGCGTCTACTGTCATTTGCCACCACCGGGATATCGTCCGCATAAGCTGTTATTTGAACTGAGTCCTGAATTATTGTCCCTATCGCTTCACACTTCCTCATTACTACCTTCAGATGGGTAACATTATATCATTTAATACGTTCTCCTATGCCCTATTATTCCATTACGATCATTGTCTTCTTATCAGAATAACTAACGACTTAGATTTTAGTCATATTTTTATGTTAAATCGTGAGAAGGGACGAGCATATTTTTTTCTATCTAGTTAAACAAACCTGAAGTATACTTCAAAACGCGTGCTTCCAATACATTATAACTCATACATTCACAAACCATATAATGAGGAAAATGAAATAATGCTAGTGGTGCTAACAAATTAACTGAAACAGACTGAGCCCAACGTGATAAAAACAAAATAACGCTGCAGGAATTATGTTATAAACGTCAAGAAAATCCAGTTCAGTGTTACGGTTCTTTTGCAAATTTACGTTTATATGATTAGATTTTTAGTCGCCACATACCATATCATCCAATTTTTTTAGCGTTTATTTATGTAGTAGTAGTTGTTGTTGCTGTTGGTATTATTTGAAGTAGAAGTAGAAGTATATGTGTGTTTATTGTGTAAGTCAGCGACAGAAAGGGAGGACAAGTTAAACGAAACTTTTAAGTATACTGATGCATAATCCTGTAATTTTTAAGACTACTACGTACATTTTAGATTCTTACGGCATTAATCTTTGCGATTCATTTTTTATCATGCAATAAGTCGCTTGTATTACACTTACAAGTCGTCATACTTCTTGTTGTCAAAAGTATTAACCATACTTGTGATGTAGAAGAATTAGCCTTCACAATTGATGTACAAACGTTTGATGTATTAGCATACATTGTTGTCACATACTAAGTGGCATAATGCTTAAGAGTCGTCACAAGTAAAAGTCAATAATTCGAAACAATTTAAGTCTATTAAGTGTTTACTCAAATTCAATTGTTATCTTCAACAAAACATACAGTGCTAGCAGTATTAGCGCTACTGTTTCCCATTGCCTATACCTATGTCTGTATTGCGGACATACGCAATACACCCCCGCACGTGCGCACCCTTCCCCTCTTTCCCCATTTACTCTACACCTCTTATTCTATATAATGTATTCATCTTCATACATGTAATATGGGTAATCTTATCTAAATTTATAGAAATTAAGTACTGTATATTGAAACTGTACTTAAACATACATTACTGTATATTAAATAAGTATATATTATAATTAATCATATAATTATGTATAAAAGGAAAATACTCTGTGTGTGTGTACGCGCGGACGAAAGAGAAAGAGAGAGAGAGCATACGAGCAGGCTGTATTGTGAAAGAACTCGAAGATGAGCAGCAAACCAATAAGGAAGCGAGTAACGGAACAGTCAGTGAACAGTAATTATATATTTTAACCTGCCTTGCACTAATAGAACCGAAAATGTTTCTTTTATTTATTATAAGCTTTTTTAATTTCCCCATACTCTAATGATAACTGTATAGTGTTGTTGTTTTCAGGAAACGTGATTACACGCGGGCGCGCTACAAATGTGACCGCGAACTGCAAAACTGGCGCCACACTTATCACTGTCTATTAAAAGTATACATCAGCGACTGTCATAGTACTCTGATAAAGAACTAACTAAATTGCTGATAGGCTATCTTCTGTTTCCTCTCTTATTTCTTACGCATAACACATTATCAAATTACGTTTCCGTTGATAGTAGTGATTCTATTTATAGCTTATACTACGCAGTAGGAGAGTTAGCTTTCAATAGAGAGCGTCACCTCTGGGATTTGGCAAAACTTAATGAGTTTGGTTTACTTCTTATTTTAACTAACTGCAGGGCACATGTTCTGAGCCCACTCGCTGCAAGACAGTGGACACAGAAACCGACTCCTTTAAACGTCCGCGTCTGAAAACTAACCACGTCAAATAAAACTCACTTTCCATCTCTATTCAGTTAGAAGAGATATATCAATGCTGAGCACCAATATGGGCTTATAGTTTAAAACGCAATTCTATATGATAGGTAGTAGGCCAAATAAGCTGTCATTTTTTAGAATAATATTAAGTGTGTGGAAAAAATAACTAGTTGCTCCCAGAGCAGCACAACTCACTATATAGAAATCTACATTTATATTAGATTTAAAAGAATCAATTATGATTTGTAAAATTTATTTCGACACGCAACACTAATATTTCAGATAAAAAATATTTGAAAAATGTTAACTTTTATCTTTGCCTGATGTATATGTGTTTGTGTTTGTGTTTTAGATGTATATGTTCAAATGTTTCTAGTTTTCAATCCTTTGTGTTTACGTATAGCATTCCAAATTGTTGTTGATGTTCTAACAACTTCAACAATGGAAACAACATTATAAATAAACAAACACAATTTAAATCACATGTACGCTTTGAACACACACTTCAACGGTCTGTTAACCAATTCAAAAAACTCCGCCACCTCCAGTAACGAAACTAACAGCGTTCCTAGCGGCTGCCTCACACGAAGGTTCTACGAGCGAAAGGTAAAATTTGTTTTAATTTTGTATCATAAAATATTAGTGTACCATGTCGGAAATGTGTATATATATATATATATATAATTCATTATTGATGCTCGGACACGTCGTGGAGAATAAAATCAAAGATTAAAAAAAAAATCATCAAATTTTAACTTTTTAAAACTAATAAAGTTCTTTTTCGAACATATGATTCTTATCGTGGTGTAATGACAATGACGTAACTATTATAGGAGCTGTTGGGGAGGGGGAGACAAGGACTAGGTTGAAGGTTGGACTCCCCATTTTCCTCAGGACAAATGAGAAATTCATAATTCTTCCCATATAATTTCATAAATACATTTTATAAATTCTTTGCATCTCCAAGTTCTTGAGTAAACCAATGTAAAGTAGCTACAAGGGTTGCAAACAATATGGAAAACTGCTGATTTCAAAATACTACTGCAGATTACTGAAGAATATTACTGAAGCCTTTCTGAAGATATTTTGAAAAAACCCAGTTCTCTTAGTCCCTCACACTTAAATTTAAGGATGCTATCCCAAGAATGTTTTAAGCAACTTACAGTTCATATTAAAATACGTCATTTTTTACGTAAAATCCAGCAATAAAATTTTCTCATTTTTCCGAAGTAAAGTCAAGAGACTCCTAACTTATGGAGTTATGACGTAGACGGGCCTGTAAGGGGAAGTGTGTCTCGGCGAAAAAGATAAAGGTAGATTAATAGGCTCAGCTTTCGTTTTTATGGGGCGTGCGTAATTGTTTTTTTTAATGGTATAAATACATACGCTATTTACTTTGATTTACTTTGAGTGATTGACATTATCAAGAGGATTGTTACGCGACTGGTGTGATGTGAATGATGCAGTAGCAACATGTTACTGTGTATACATACTATGTTACTGATTCAAAAATCTTAATTCTCTATCAAAAAGACATACCACCTCAACCAAGTGACAATTCAGAAAGCGACCATAGTAATGACTATCCCGAGTCAAGTGAAAACAATCAAACTTCTGAGGCAGCTGACGTATTACAAGTGAATTTAGCGATTACTGAATTTCTCAGATTAAATAAATTTCTTTTATTTTTTATACAATTTCTATACTGTAACCATCACATTAAGTAAACCGTTATACTGTGTTGCTTACAAAATTATTTACAAAGTAATTAAGTGTATTGATACTTGTTGGATCAACAACATTCGTTAAACAGTATTCGTGTTTTAATGAATATTCTACTGCAGTATGCTATACTGTACAGGCCTACAAAATGAAACACTCTCCGCATTATCCACTGGTGCTCCTGTCGGCGTTCTGACATAACCCACCCCATCATTACCTCGGTTAATGGATAATTTGCTGTGCGTTAAAAAGTAAAAAGAAAAGGAAAAATTCCAAAAACGTCAACTACTATGATTTTTTTTTCGTGAAATAAGTATTGCAAAGGAATTATTACCGGATTTTTATTATTGTGAATAGCCTACAACGTCCAGTATAAATCTTTAATACTGCAATTTTGTTAGTTACATTTGTAACCGTAATGACAAATAATTTAGTCCTAGCTTGGAAATTTATGAACGTTTACATAGCTATTTGCAGGCCTACATCTAATACTTATACTTACACAAATATACAAAACTGATAACAATATGTAAATTTATTTACGCAAACATAGCTTACAGACTTTTGAAGACTGTTCCAAAATTTGTAAGGTGTTCTGACAGATATTAATTTCTAATTACTAAAGATGGCCAGTTCTTTCTTTGAATAAAGTTTTCTACAATTTGATACCCCACAGAATTTTACAATTTTTTCAAAATGTTGACTTCTATTTTTGGTCCATGGTGCCCTAAAATTAAAAAATTTTGAAAATAAACATTATTAAGTGTGTGGAAAAAATAACTAGTTTCTCCCTGAGCAGCACAACTCACTATATAGAAATCTACATTTATATTAGATTTAAAAGAATAAATTATGATTTGTAAAATTTATTTCGACACGCAACACTAATATTTCAGATAACAAATATTTGAAAAATGTTAACTTTTATCTTTGCCTGATCTTCATATGTTCAAATGTTTCTAGTTTTCAATCCTTTGTATTTACGTATAGCATTTCCAAATTGTTGTTGATGTTCTAACAACTTCAACAATTGAAACGACATTATAAATAAACAAACACAATTTAAAACACAAACACAACAACACAAACAAACACAACAACTACCTGTCAGTGTTCTGACAGATATTAATTTCTAATTACTAAAGATGGCCAGTTCATTCTTTGAATAAAGTTTTCTACAATTTGATACCCCACAGAAGTTTACAATTTTTTCAAAATGTTGACTTCTATTTTTGGTCCATGGTGCCCCTAAAATTAAAAAATTTTGAAAATAAACATTACTTTCGGATAGTGGTTAAAATTCTCTTTTGCCGAAAAGGGGTAATGTAATTTTATAATTTGTTCACAATTTTAATCCCATTTTTGGGCCTACATTTTATAAAATTTTCAAAAACTGAGCACAATATTTAGTTTCTGCTTAAAATTCTCTTTAATTTGATACGTGATATAGATTTGTACAATTTAAAAAAGGTTTCATCCACTGAAAGTCCCAAAATTTAGTGGATGAAATTATATCGCCAAAAATTTGTCACCAAATTTTGAAATTTAGAAAAGTGATCACTGTATTCAGGTTCTTGTTAAAATTCTCTGTAATTCGATGTCCCACATGGGTTTTCCGATTCTTTAAATTTTTACCTCTCTTATTTTTGTAGGTGTCAATGTAAACAGTAATAGATGCCTGCAAAGTAAAAGTATGGACACGCATACTATGTTTTATAAAAACCGGTTGATGCATACAAAAATCCTGAGACATCCCCAAACAGACAGATAAACGGAAAAGAAAAATCCAAACGGTCGAGTTAAAACTGATAACTCACTTCGCTCGTTCAGTAAACAACTATTTGAAAATACGTTTCTCCTTGTTTTGTATTTCAGTACAGCTGTCAACGGAATACACACGTAGGTTCGTTATTAGTACACAGAAAGTGGAATTAATAATCTTATAATGCTATGCGTGAAATCCCATTTCTTGTGTTTTGACGAGACCATCTCAAAATGTATTATTACTGTAATTAACACACAGCATTTCAGAAAAAATCCAAAGGCACACAGTGTGTGAGATATACGACCATTCAATCTAATAAACATATATGATGTGTAACATACTGAAATTGAGTTGTAAGGTAATAAGTCGGATATCAACTTGGATGTCAAAAAGTCAAAAAAGTCAAACCTCCGCTCAACAGTCCCTGAAAGGACCAAGGCGTACCGCGCGGCTGTTGTGTGCAATGTGACGGTCGCATGGCTAGTACAACGCGCCACCAGCCGCTAGTTGCGGTATTCACAGCCAGGAGGCGGCGGCGGTGGTAATCTCAGCGCCTACTCAGTTCGGCCTCACGACACTGAGTGCACGCCGTACGGATCCTCCGCCGGGAATTGAACCCGGGACCACGAGCGCATTAAGCGCCCGCGCTAGCCACTAGACCACCAGGAGGCTCCAACTTGGATGTACCCCACAAATATTCTGCTAACAGCGTAAACAATTTCTCTCTTCCCTTTGTTTCTTTGACTCCACACATGCTCTCCATCCGCATCTTTCCCTGGCCGGAAACTTCGTTTGTTCACACATAAGCCTACTATTTGCAGCCTCCAGTTGCTTTTCCACTGTCATCGCTCTGTACTCTTTCCGCTTTCTTGAGGTTTTCATTCCGTAGGTCGTTTCGCTATATTATAGTGAGTGTACTTAGAGTGTGGTTGATCAAACGCCATTACCTCGTCTTTATCTAAAAAAATTTGTCTCTTTGCATACAATCTCCAAGTTACAAACCTACTCGTGTTGTATTATTGCTAAAGTGGTATGTAATATTATTTGTATATTAAAAATAAATTTTACAAGCTACAAGTAAGCGATTGCCTGATGCTTGTTGCATAATGATTTGCAACATTGTAACGTTACTAAAAGCTTATAGAATTGTGTTAAATACCGTTAATGTACGATTTTACTAGTTATTTGTCGTTAACACATAAATAGTAATTTTTTTTGCATCTTGAGTGTGGATTTTAAAAGTTTGTATAAAAACTTTCTTCTCTTACTACAAAATTTCTATAAATGTTTATTCAACGTACCTAAATTTTCATTCTGCAAGTAGATAGTTAAGAGAATCAGTTTTAATAATGTAAATTTTGTGGATGATTAGGCCTACTTTTAGTATTAAGGTAACTTTATAATTATTATTTACTGTGTAAACAGACGTTTAGTTTCAACTAGAAAATAAATTCAAAATCGAGTGTTCATATAAATTTACTCTCTCGAGGTTCTGTAAATCTAAAATACCATGTACTAAACTGTGTGTGTGTGAGTGTGTGTGAAGAACAGACTACTCAAAATCATGAAATGTGTTTTCTCACAAATTTAGGTAGAAGATATTTATACTAAGTGCTCGTATTTCGTAGAGATGTGATGGAAATATTAAATTGATCAACCGAAACCGTGTTACGTACAAATTACGTGATTCTTGTTTTTCCGATTTTCTCAGTAACACCGACCGATTTTTTTTTTACACTGCTATACTTATTGAACGTTTGATACAGGCATAATTTCGCATATACTCATCATATGTTGTTATTGGAAATTGTCTAAAGAGCCTTTCATAAAAAGAGTTAATTAACACTCTATGTCGCCCACCATAACTTATAATAAATGATTTATTTTATCCAATAACGTTGTAATATTTTACCCAACAATTAAGGAATATTAACAGAAAGGAATGTCAAAATTGTATCCTAGGATATAATAGATAGGATAAATTGTGTGGAGTCGCGTTTGTCCCTTGTCGCATACTTGTTAATGTCTGATCAGAGAGGTGGACAGAAATGCACTATTGTGAGACACCGAAAATTAGGATTTCTTCCTGATTCTAGAAAATCTTTGATACCCTGGGCTTACGATAGTTTCGCAGTTACGTTCTTTAATATATATTATTTGTTACTAACGAAATTAACTGAAGCAGATGGCACTGGTTTTGGGTCTACAACTACTTCTTTCGCTAAATTGGTTTACATTCATCCATGGAAATAGTTTGTGCTTCCTTGAATGATTTAATGAATTGGATACGTGAATGAACAAAGACGAGAGTTACAAAACTGCGAACTGCACAGAGAAATGTGTAGGTGATTAAGCTGGAAATAACAAAAAATGAATGGAAACGCAAACCAAACTATAGTAGATAATATCGTTTGCAGAATTAAGATTGTAATTAAATGGAGGCGGGCAAGACATTTGGATAGGCGACAAGATGGAAAGTTAATAACGAAAGCTGCTAAATTGAAGACCAAGAGATGTAAAGAGACCTCATTGACGATTGTTTGGAAGATAGAGGGGTGATCTGGTTAGGTATATATTAAAAGTGGGCAAAATGTGGTGTGGTGGAGAATGCCTAGTAAGGCAGATTGTTATAGTGATGCGTTTCTGTACAGTATCATTTGGTTTTATTATTTGTTGTTTATTTTATGACTATGGCATTGATTTTTCTTTTTACAAGTAATACTCCAAAAATTCCTAAGTAAATCTGTGTGTGTGTGTGTGTGTGTGTGTGTGTGTGTGTGTGTGTGTGTGTGTGTGTGTGTGTGTGTGTGTGTGTGTGTGTGTGTGTGTGTGTGTGTGTGTGTGTGTGTGTGTGTGTGTGTGTGTGTGTGTGTGTGTGTGTGTGTGTGTGTGTGTGTGTGTGTGTGTGTGTGTGTGTGTGTGTGTGTGTGTGTGTGTGTGTGTGTGTGTGTGTGTGTGTGTGTGTGTGTGTGTGTGTGTGTGTGTGTGTCTTTGATTATCAGTTGAGTATTACTGAACAAATCAATTATGATGATATGAGACTGCAAATGGTAACGTTATTAAATTATAGGAGTTATCTATATTATACATCAGTGTTTCGTTTAATTAATAATATGAATTGCAGTAATTATGATAATCATACTATATAAGATACTATGCAGCAGACAGTATATGATACAGAAAGACATTTACAGAGGACACAGGGACATAAAGGAGGCGCTCGTAGAGACAAGACGTCAGGTAAAGACAACAAATGTCTCCAGACGGTGACTCAAGGTTAAGGCTGTGGGCGAAATGAAACGGTAATTATAGCGAAAGTCAGCTGGAACAAAGAACACCGCGAAATGGAAATACATACTATTAGAATTACCGTCGGCGGCAGAAGAGAAGGCTAATGGACATTTCGTTGGCGACCGAGATCTCGTAGCCGCGGTACATATGACAACTGTGGTCATAAATCGGAAAGGCGGAGAGTAAGTCCCGTGTGGGATCGACCGGGTAAGGAGCAAAGCGTCAAGTCACAGCCGGTGGTTTTATTTATTTAAAACTATTCACTGTGTCGAGGGCTAGAGCTGTCTGTTACCTGTTTAAATTACCGACCGTAAAGCGACTCCAGAAGAAACTATTTTTCGCTTCGCTTAAAAAATGCAATTACGCGCGCGCGCACACACACATACACACACACACACAAAGAAATGAAAGTAAAGAAACGAAAAAGAAATTAAAAAATCAATTAAGCGTCTGTCCTAGTTTTTATGCCGTATAATATTTACTATATAGGCTAACTAGCGTCATGTTTGTCACAGCTCTGGTTGGTTGGCAATAGGTTATCAGCTGAAGAGAGATCAGCGTGCTGTGCTATAAGACTTTAATGTCAAGGTTATACAACACAGCTGTTCTCTTGGTAAATAATTGCGAAATCATCTGACAGGCATTTCGCATTTACCTTCTTTTTCTATATCCTTCTGTCTTTCTCTTTCTGTCTCCCAACGATCATATTCTCTTTTCTTCCGTTCTCCCCTAGTTTGAATCGTTTCTCTCTCTTCCATTCTCTGTGCCTCCTCCTACTCTCACTCACTCACTCGCTCACTCTCTCTCTCTCTCTCTCTCTCTCTCTCTCTCTGTCTGTCAGTCTGTCTGTCTCTCTCTTTCTCTTTCTCTCTCTCTCTCTCTCTCTCTCTCTCTCTCTCTCTCTCTCTCTCTCTCTCTCTCTCTCTCTCTCTTTTCATATTTTATAATCCTTCTATCCTAGTTCTTTCAACACATTTCATTACCTTCTAGTGTTTTACAACCGTAATTCAAATCTCATTGCCCGACTTTACATTCTCATGAAAGTTTTAATTAATTAATATAATAGTATCGTTACAAAGTAATTTATTAGTTACGCATGTTAACGTCTTTCAAATGGATTTATATTTACATTCCTTTCCTTCATATTAAACTGATTATCTTTTGTGACCTAAAGCGATTCTGTTCAAAGTAAAGACCCCAGTGAAAAACTACTATGACTTTACTCTTTTTAGGGTTTAAATGCGTTTCAGAAATAATGAATTTACGTATAATGTCACAACACATGCTGATAGGGGCTATAAAACAACGGTGGTTAAACCTTATCCATAACTTTATAAAATAAATTTCATTCACTCTTCAATGAATCTACTATTGCTGGCCCGCTTACGGTAATTCTTCTGGCGACCGTTTTTCGTGTAAATACCGATCCTCGCTTAACTTTTATACTATCTACGTATACGTTGAAACTGGCTTAAACTGTTACAGTGGTTTAAAATGAACAAACTAGTGCAGGATATTTTGTCAAAACTTTCATTACGCGTAGGTATTTATTTTTGTATTGAAAATATTCCTTTGTGCTGAAGGTTTCCTCCCACCAAAACACCAAGAAACACTATTACGTGTATCACATACATATATACGCTACGTAACATATTGCTACGGAAAACGTAACTCTCTCTAAAAGTCAGTAGGTGCAGTTACGTAAAAGTTCTAGCCTACTCGTTTCTCGACTAGCCGAGCAGGTAGGCCTACAGTGTCTCTGTCAAGGCCCTGTACTCAAGTACCCTCCAGACTGTTCGGGTACTCTTAACTACGCAACTGATGCTGACACGCCATCAACAGAATGGAAAATTATTCTGTAACACTGAGGGACCTATATAAGCAACAGCGGCCGGCTTAGAAGTTAGTTACACCTGGCGAAATTGTAGAGCGCGGATCAAGTGAGTGTGGATCAGCAGATTAGTGGAAGTGATTACTGTGTTATAAACAGAATTGTCACTGTTGCATACCACTATAGACAAATTATTCCGATTAGCGCTTTCAAGCTTCTCAGCTCATCGTCAGATCGAAAAACGATGAGCTGAGAAGCTTGAAAGCGCTAATCGGAATAATTTTTCTATAGTGGTGTGCAACAGTTATAATTCTGTTTGTGATTGTAACCACTAACACAACTTTCTTAATTAAACTACTGTGTTATAATTAGCGCGAAACTCTAATAGTTGATTTTATTATTGCGTGTGGACAAATTTAACTAGAATTATTGTATGAGAGTACCTTGTTTATTTCACGTTGTTATTTGTGACTAATTAAAGCTGGTTATTAGTGACTTCATTGGTGTCTGTATTTTGTTTCCACTGTACAATACGACGATCCGTGACACCGTTGTAACACATTAAGGGAACTGCAGTACGTACTAGAAATATAAGTACAACTAATTTCCATAGTGCAAAAATGCTCGTTTATACATCTTCACAACCTCTGAGTGAAGGCCATCCTTCTCTATAGAAGTTCATAGAATCCAATACACAATTGGTCCAATTGTTTCTAGCTTTTCAGTTCGCCTTGTTCCGTGTGCCTCCACTCCACCACTACTTTGGGAAGTATTCCTTCGTACATTCTTGTGAGATAACTGTTTCATTAATTTTATTCGGTTTGTTTTATATTTCCCATAACCATATCCTCTACTCCAGTGGTAGGCCTATTCCTGATTCCTGGTTATTTTATTCCTTATTCTTTCTGACCTGAACTTGCTTGCCACTCTTTTCCAGCAATTCATTTTCTCTGTATCAGTTTCTTTTGATGCTTTACTGGTCTATACATCGCCCACGTTTCTTCTCTATCTACCATTATATTCTCAACAAATGATCTATACATCATACTTTTCCTTTTTATTGATTGTATTCCTAATCCATATTTGTTGTATCCACTTATAATATTCTATTTCATAAATAGGCCTATATATAGTCTACACCACACACACACAATAAAAGATGTTTTCCAAGTTATTATATACACTGTCGTCCCTACATGAACATTATTATTCTTAATATATAAATCTAATATATAAATATTTTTACCATTTACGGACAGTCATTTTATCCTTGTGTTCAGTATTTATAACCTGTTTTGGTTTTGTTCGCTATTATAGTTCTGTACTTTTAGCCTATTTACAATATTGTTTCCTTCATCTACTCAATTGTTGTAATCGTTTTCATACCTCCAGTTACTCCCATACTGTTTACCATTTATTGCTTAACCCATATCGTAATTTCGACTGTCCCTTTTTATCACTTTCTACATGTCTTCTGTTAAACCTGATGAGTCTTCTTCCCCAATTATATGTTCAAACAATCTTTATTTGGGGAACTCAATACGTGTTCATATTTTAAGACGATTTTTATATTTAATTCTTTACACACTGTATGTCCGTATCACCTTTTTTCTGTCCCAAAAAATTTCTCTTGTAATCCTTATATACTATTATCAATTTCTTTTCACCGTTTCTTGCCGCATACGATCCTAAAGTTCTCGTAACTGTGGAGAACGTGCAGAGAAGAAGAGAAAAGCGTGATCATTTGTTACAGCGGGGTTTAACATAGACAGACCAACTTGCAGGATAGTGGGTACAGCTGGAAATCGTCGGCTGCAACTGAGTTGTAGGCCTACAGTAGTCTTAGTTTTTTTTTTAGACAATCAACATGCGCTCACGCTCGCAGGTTCCGGAATGCTCGATTAATGGAGAAACGCCTAGAACCTTCTGGTTTACATTACAACACAGATAACCTAGGTCGGGTATATACAAACATCAGGGGCGTATTTATGTGGGGAGACGAAAGGGTCCGAACCCCTTCCCACAGGGTCAAAAAAGACGATGATTTTTGTTAATGTCTTATCTTTTACACTGTTTTATTTTTTTCAGCTTTGTACGCTAATATAATAGTAAATCTTTTGTAAGAAATACAGGGAAACCAAATCAGTTAATAACTATCTTTTAAATAATGTTTCAATAACGTGTATTTTTATAGTGTTACTAGCTGGATACCCGTGTTTCGCTACGGTGATTATCAGAAAAAGCAGAATGTAAAATCATAAAATAGAAATAGGTTATTTGTGAAGCTTAGATACCGGTATTTTGAAACTAAGAGGAACTATTTAAGCTATTTAAGCTCGATTAATTTGAAGATGATCAACCTTGAAAATGATCAATTTGATCAAGCTCGATCAATAAAATATTAAAGCTTGAAAATTAATGAGTTATCAACAATGACGCTGTAATAACGTAGGCGTTAAAGTTTTCAAAACTCTTTCTTAGCGAGCACCTAGAGGCCAAGAGGAACATACGTTCCGAATTTCAAGTTTGTAGGCTTCATAGCTATGGAGATTTCGTGGTGAGTGAGTGCATGAATAAGTCAGTGGTATTTCGCTTTTATATAAAAAGATATAGACAGGCCTACATATAGGTGCTGTGTTTCAGCAGCATTGCACCATTTGTAGTACAATCGAAACAGGATTTATTTGGTTTGCTTGAACGTTTTTCGTATGCAACTGGCCAAAGAGTGTCTCCGTACCCTGTTCGGAACATATGTGCCGAAATTAGAACTCAAAATAAACCCTCAACGCCACATAGCAAGGAATACAGAGATAGGTTGAACTGTGTCGCGATTATTTTCGCGCCTCCTTGTGTTTATAGGTTAGATGAAAAAAATACTGTTTAGTAACTCCCCAAAAGCCTAAAGCAAAGTAAAAAAATAAACATTAGACTTCCAGGAAGCGTACAGTTGAAAAAAAGCTGCATTATCGGTGTCACGGTTTTTAACGGTTTTTCGCGTTTTTCGCGGTTAGGGGTTAAAGTTTTCAAAACTCTTTCTTAGCGAGCACCTAGAAGCCAAGAGGAACATACTTGCCGAATTTCAAGGTTGTAGGCTTTATAGTTATGGAGATTTCGTGATGAGTGAATGTATGAATAAGTCAGTGGTATTTCGCTTTTATATAAGTTATATAGATTACTGTTTACATTAGTGGAACTGATATCAGGATGTTATTACACGTTTTTCAGATACTAATGTTGATTAGCATTAATTTGTGTTTTCTTCTGTATGAAGCCGACTCGACACCAGCCCCCCCCCCCGTCAAAATTCTAGATACGCCATTGGTAATCATGAACGCGACAAAGGAAGCAGTTAGTTATGAGAAACGCTTTACAGCGATCATAGTACGGTATTAATGCAAGTAATAGGTTTCCAGTGATAATAATCATTGTTTTGTGGTATTGTGATTTATCAATTTTCACAATTGTCTGTTATGTAGGCCTATAGTACGTCCCGGATGTCTAAATAACATAGAAGATTTATTGTAATTGTTCTTAATAAACGTTTTGAGTATCGACGTCCGTTTATTCCACTGTTGGAAAAAATCACAATCACACGCGCGCCCGTGCCCGCGCGCACACGCACACGCACAGACAGGATCACCCATTTTTCCGGGGATTTATATTATATTTCATAATAGTTTTATTTTTTCATAACATATTCCTACTCGGACCTAATGATTTCACTTTACTAGTCGGATCTATGTAAATGAGCCTGTTCCATTATTTCTGGCATGTGTTCTTCTCCCTTGCAGCTCCTGACATACGGCTACGTCAGGGTTTTCCGAGACTTGAGAATGCTTTTTATCAGCTACGTAGTTTCTGATTCACGAAAAAGGTTTACGTGCTGAGACTGCTACAAAAGCACATCAGTTTTATGATTTCACCTATTTTATTTGAAAATCTTCCTTCTCAAAATATGAAGAGAATCAAAAAACTAATACGCTGTTACTGTTATGAAGTACTTGAGCCTAACCAATGGTGTTGGCACTCATTACTTATCGTTTGTACAGTAAGTTTTTTTATAGAGACCATACGATTGAGCGTGCTATGTAGATGTCATATGCTGAGAAAGACGTCTTTCGTTACCAGCATACCAAGTGTATGCATGACATGTGTTTATTGCGTCATATAACAGCGATTGTATGTTACCCATTGTTTATTTATGTGTCGACAAGACATAGGCCTACACATTGGTAAACAAATCGCCTCAGTGACATCATAATTTTCAATACTGAAATACTGTTACATTCGGCAGATGTGAATGCAATGGACATTAGTGTCATCTCATAGAACACTGGCATTATGCAGGCGAGCGCTTGTGAAAGAAAGCCATTTCGTCAGGTTAATACAGCTCCTCATATCTAACTTTCTTAGCAACCTATATTTTTTGTATGTGTACATATAATGTGAAGAATGAGATACTGCCTTCTATGAAAGAAAGGTTCGGCAGTGACTTCTTTACTTAATCATTGTGCCTAAGGCATTGAGAGTCAGCCATCTATCCTCTTGTCCTCCTTCACCATGTTCCATCGTTCTTTCTTATCCTGTGTGAGTGTGAGCCGTTTCACTTTTTCCTATTTTATAACTCTGTTCTGTACAGCTTCTCTCACTTCTTCAATATTCAGGTTTTCGCTTTCGTTTATATTTCCTAGTTGATCTTCCTTCATATATTCTCTTCTTGTTGATTTACTTTCATTCGTACGATTTATATGGTCGAATCATCTCATCTCTCCTTCTTATAATTTACATTTTACTGGTTTTTATATTTAACTTTGATTTGTGTAGCCGATCAGGTTTCTAACTATTCCTTATTTTCTTCCCTTCACTTCATTCCCATGCTATGTATTTTCAATTTTTGCTTTCATGTGATCACCTACGACTCCGATTCCAATATCGGAACAACCATTGTCTTATGTATTTGTACTCTTTTGTTCCGTATAGGCCTACATATGAAAACATTGTGCTATTTATATTATATGTGGTTATGTGTGTTGTTATTCAAGTATTATGTTTATGTGCGCACGCGTGCGCGTAGACACATATGTAAATCTCTGGACCACGGATTCGAATATCGGTTTATACGTTTCTGCACATGCGCATGGCGTGACACCTAGAATTTAATGTTAGCTCGCAACGACTTGAAGAGTTTGTGAGTTTGGTGGTAAATTATACGTTGATTTATCACCACCTTGCTGATGGTCTCAAACACGTAGGCTACTATAAAGCACCTGTCGTTGGTGCAACATCCATAAAACATCACTTGTTTGTTCAGTGCTGTTCAGTTCCTCAGCAGTCATTCTCCGGTCATTTCTCTCCACTTTAATATACAGTAAAATTTCAAAAAGCAGAAAATAAAATAAATGAATCGATGTAGTCTTAATATTTAACCTTAACACAATTTACGAATGAAAAAAATGTTGAAACATATCCTACCGCTACTAAATTACAGTATATACTTGAGGATGACAAGAGACTAAGAGCAAAGATTACGATAACGTTGATTAGATGACACTCGTATGTAGACATACGTGTAAATTGGAGATCAGAGGTAAATGTGAATACCACGAATATACACATGTTCGACTTGATATTTGACACGGACAGGGGTGCAGTTCACTGGTGAATATTGTTACAATACAAAAAGCCACACCAATACCAGGGAAAAAACGATGAATCAACTATATAAAATGTTTAAACTAATGAAAATAAAATGACTATGACGCGACAAACGACTATGACCCAACCCAAGTGATTGAATCAATAAAATGAAATCAAATGAGAAGGTAAATGAAAAGGAAACAAACAAAATATAAATGAAATAAAATGAGAAGAAATGAAAAGACACAAACGAATAATATAGAACAGAAAAGGAGAAATGTTACACTCAAATAAAGTAATGAAAAAGAAACAAATAAATAATAAATGTAAATGATAATTATTAGTATCGACTAATTAATCAATGTAAATGATAATTATTAAAACCCAATAAAGTAATGACAAACTAAAGTACACTAACCAAGTAAATAGAGAGTTTAAATGTTATAAATAACTCTATAATGATATGAAACTTGTTAATAGTATAACTAACCATTGTGAAGTGAGAGATAGATATATAGTGAACATGATTAAGTGAGAAAGAGAATTTAATGATAGGGAATACCCACTAGTAACACTTAAATACCACAAAAAAGTGCGAAGTGCCAGTGTAAAACTCCCAAAATAAATAGAAAACCCTACTGATAGGTATAGACACCTAAAAACCAGTGATAAACACTAATGTTTATTGGTGAAAAGTGTTAGAAAATAAGAATATTGTTATTATTAGGATTAAGAGTAATTGTAGATCAGGAATACAAGGATATTCAGGGAAAATCCCAGGAAGAGTCAAAGTAATAGTGTTACCATGGTTAGATAGGAAAGTTTAGAAAAGAAAAAATGTGGTAAAGAATATAAATGCAAAATCAATAAACATCCTATGTTCAAAGGGATAGTTAATTAGATAAAGTAAATGGTGTGATGATGTTTGTCACCAATAAATAAATAAACAAAATGTAAACAAGAGTAGCATAATAACTGTTAAAAGATTTGTTTTATTAAGTTTATGAGTAGGACTATGGCTGAAAGAGTATACAGACCGTAAGCCTATATGTTGTGTTATATTTTATAGAGAATAGTAAATAATAGACAAATTAGAAACAATGGCAATATAGATAAGAAAAAAGATAAATTCGTGCAAACCTAATAATACCGGAAAAGCAGTTAGAAAATAATAGACAAACCATGATTTTGTACAAAAATGAAAACATACAATTATTATAAAACAGACCCAAATCAATTCAACAAGTAAACAAATCATTTGTAACACAAAACAAAACATGTATAAAGGTAAAATAATATGTAATTTGTATAAAATAAGAAAATATAGCCAATTACTACCTAGGCCTACGAAATACCTAACTGTATAAAACCAAAAACTACAAATTGTAAGAAATTAACTATTATATTAGCAAATCCAAGGCAAGTAACTAGTCAATGATAATTAGTGGATCATATTAAGATGTAAATGTTAAATTAAGGACATAAAAAAAGAAAGAAATGTAATTAAATAATATCAAGATAACTGTCAAAATATTAATACATAAGAAAACCCAGCTTTGAGGGATGTAAAAATCATCTTTGAAAGAAAATACGAACAGCTGTGATAATATCTCATACTTAGATAAGAAGACAGAAGAATAATAGCAATCAGAAGATATTTAATCATTTTGAATAAAAATTCAAAAATCATAACAATGGGCTTAAGATGAGTCTAGCCAATGAGAGTCAGCCCGTTACCATAACAACGGAACGTTATTTATTATTATTCCGTTAGAAACTGTTAGTCCATTATTGAAGCTCAAGACGAGTAGACGCTAAGCCGTAAATGACTCAATTTTTAATATAAAAAGATAAAAAGTAATCCAAATTTAATAAAATGAACAAGTAAGAAGATGATGAAGGACTACGACATCCAACTGAGGCCAAGGACCAATTTAATAAATTCTAAATTAATAAATTTCAATCATCTTATACAAAAAAGAAGCCAGGCGTAATTAAGTCCCAAAATAATGGAAGATTGATGACCATAGATGACCCCAACCCATTTCAACTGAATGACATTACACCTCAAGTCAAATGATTGATAAGTATTGCTGAGTTACCCGAATTTATGGATTAAATTCTTTTTAATTTTTTCTTTACAAAACACTTTGAACTCTCACTATAAACTGATGATCTTATTTCTTTCAAAGATTAATTAAAAAATAAAACACTAAACTTATGTGAACTAGAAAAATAACCTGTATAAAAATTACGAACTTTTGAAACACACTTTATAACACTTCAGGAACAGATTGCAATTACTCCTTATAGTATATAGTACCAGTAATTACTCCTTAAGTACCAGTAATGTAAGGTAGTACACTTTATTGTAATCAAAGTGATATTTTCTCGTAAACCAAAATAATCCAGATTCATGAACGAAAATAAATAATAAACAACAAAGTAGACGCCATGTCTAAATAACTCGTTCACAATCAATTTTGCCAAGCCTTGAGATACAATTGTCTTTTACCGCCGGTGCAAATTTGTTTAATAACAAAATATAATTTTGTATAATACTGAATAACTACTAATCACAATTTAATAAACTAGTACAGAGTTGTAACCACTGTTCTTTATTTCATAGGAAAGTGCATTATATGATTTGTGTATTATAGAGACGAGCAAAAGTGACGGTAAGCGCTCACGTCGGAAACTCGGCAAACTACCAGCGAGATTAAGAAATTCGAAGTGGCGGGAGTAAATTTGAATTCACCATACCGTCATAGCCACGAACGCTCAATCGTCCTGTTTTTATTTTAATTGTTTTCAGTTAAAACAATTTGGCGCCACCCGGGAAATACAACCACATATAGAAGAACAGGTAAGGTTCCCACTTGCGTGTACTGGTAATTCGAGAGATCGCTACGGACATCGTCAGCGTTAACATAAAGTAACGACCACCTAGTGTGAGGCGAACACACAAAACTTACATGTAAAAAATAAATACCAGACTAATGTAACTTGACCGGCTCTGAATTCTTCCAGCTGCCACGGGTTCACTTCTGGTTGTTGTTTACCTTTTTTCAAAAGCAATATTAGGCTTGGCAATCTGTTCCTTCACACAAATTTCTTATTGATCTCACCGCTGAATGCCACTCTCCAGGACGACTGCAACACAGATGTCTCCTCGGAACACTTAATTATCCTTTATGGCCACTTAAACTCTTCTTCAGTCCAGGATTTCCCTCTTCTATCGTCGTTCTATTAAGGATATTGTTATATTTCTCGTAATTATTTATTTATTAAATATTATAATCAAAACTCTGGTATCACAAATTAAATTCCTTTACTGTATATTCTTTTCCATATTACATTAACTTGATGATGTACAAATGTTATCTTATGAATTTAGACTCTTCAAGCTACTTTTAATAGATATAATTTTAGACTCTTCATGCTGTTACTACTCGATATAAAATTAGACTCGTCACGTTACTCTTATAAAATTAGACTCATAACGTTACTCTTATTGAATATAAAATTAAACTAATAAACATTTCCTTCATCACTATACAATACAATTTTTTAACAATTTACAAAATTGCCACTTTGATAATTCCCTAATTTCTTTACATCTGTTTATCATATACCTATTAAAACATATATCATTTTTCTATTTCTTATTAAACATCTTTATTTTACCTCTAATATTCGTAATTCTAGTGGTTATTTATTAAATTATAATGTTATTACTCTTTACTCTTATTATAACATTCATTCCAATGTCATATATTATTTTCTGAACATATAACTGAATATTGTTTTATATCATATATGAATCGACCTCTATGTTGACTGGGTGAGTCGATAGTCCCAATGTTTTTTGTTTACATTTTAAAACATGTGTTACATTCAATACAAAATCTGCATCCTTTCTCTTTTAAAATTTATTACCTCCCTATTATGTACTGTGTGCATTTTAACAGCAGTACATAATACCTTCCCTTATTTCATAATTTCAGATACAATTTTAGATGAAATTTTGAAATAACCAACCTAGTCTAATCTTAATATTTAAAACATCTGAGTGACTAGTGGTTTGTACCTCACAAAATTCTTTTAACGAATTGTTTTTTTTTCTTTTATTAATATTACAAATATGTTTCATCATCATCATGAATCACGATATCTTATACACTTATTTATGACTTAATTAAACCAACTGGTTTTACATCAAAACAATAAATAACAAATAACAATTGTGCCTAATTCTATGGCTAAAAAACTCAAAAATATGACTAAAATATTATCTTTCTTTTGGACATCACCTTCCCAATCCTGGTTATACATTTCCTATGTTCTTTATTTCAGAATTCATTTATTTCTTATCTGACTTATACGGGTGAAGTTGATTAATATTGTAGGTTCCTTTAATTTTTCCATCCTGGTATTTTATTACTACCGTATTGTTATCATTCACTGTATTAATTATGAATGGGCCTACATAACATAAAAATAATTTTTTCACCAACATCAACTTCTCCTTACTGCTGGGAAGTTGTCTATTACGAACCAGTACTAACTCTCCTATATGATAATCCATTTGTTTATACCTCTTCTTGTATTGTCGTCTGGCTCTTTCCTCTGCCTTCACTTTAATCCGACTCTCCATAATAACTTGTATGTCCTTCTGTGGTTGAGTAAAGCATGTAAAATCAACTAAACTTTCGATAACTCTGGGTGGGCGTTTCTTATACATTGCCTCACATGGTGTCACTCCGGTACTATCATGATTTGCTAAATTTATAAACTCCTCTGCTTTACTAACATATTCACTCCATCTATTATGTTGATCATGGCAATATGTGCGGAATAAACGACCCACTTCTTTGAGCATTCTTTCGGCCGGGTTACTATTGGGATGGTAAACCGATGTTTTATATGTACGAATTTTTATGGCTCTCATAGCATTCTGCCACTTGACACCTTTAAATTGTGTTCCATGATCAGATATAATACTATGAGGCAATCCTACCTCCTTTATAAACTTTTCTTTAATTATTTTAACTATAATGTAAGTATTGGCCTTAGTGATGGGATATAATTTTGTGAATCTAGTAAAACTCTCCATGATAATCAATACGTACTTGCTACGTCTCCTACCACTAGTTGGGAATGGTCCACAAATGTCAATAAAAACTTGTTCTAACGATCTCAATGCTTGATTATTTATCCACCTTCCCTCATATCTGACATTGGCTAACTTGACTTTTTGACAAGTATCACATGTTTCTATGGATCGAATTACTTTCTTTTCTAATTTATTCATGTAAAAGTGTTCCTTGAGTGCTGACACTACTTTCTTCTGGCCTTGGTGTCCATATCTCTCATGATAATCAACAATTAATTTATTACATACCTCTTCCGGCACTAAAATTTTCTAATCAGTATTTCTTTTGTCGGTGTTCCTAAACATCATTCCTTCATGAATCATATAATGTGATGTAGTGTTGGAAGTGCTTTCCATCCTTTTCCTCAACTTTTGTATTCTAATATCGGTTGGCTGTAATTTCTTTATTTCTTCCACGATGAGTTTTAATTCTCTTTTATTCCTAAAGCATGCTAAAATTTTACGTGCTTCTTTGGCCATTATTTCTTCTTGATCACCTACTCTGGATAATATATCCGCTACTATATTTTTATTGCCTGGTAAGTACTCCCATTTTATATGATACTCTTGTAACTGGAGCATCCATCTTGTGAGCCTTCCATGTGACATCTTACAGTTTTTAAAAAAGGTTATTGCTTGATGATCGGTTCGTACTACTACGTCACTGTTTAATAAGTATGTTCGGAATTTAGTTATTGCAAAAACCACACTCAGTGTCTCTTTTTCAGTTATTGTATAATTAAATTATACTTTAGTTAGTGTACGGCTTGCAAAAGCTATTACCTTTGGTTCTCCCTTGTCATTTTCTTGATATAACACCGATCCCAAACTTACTCAACTGGCATCACAATTTAAATAAAAATCTTTACTAAAATCTGGGTGACTTAACATGACGGACTGTAAAAATCTCTGTTTCACTTCACTGAATACTTCCTCATCCTTTTCGGTCCACTTCCATTTATTCTTCTTACAAATTAAATGTTGATAATGATGTGTTAGGTCGGAGTAATTACTTTGGAAATTTCTGTAATAATTACAAAGACCTAAGAAACTTTGTAATTGTTTTACATTTTTTGGACATGGGAAATTCTGTATTGATTGTATTTTATCAGGATCCGCCGATATGCCGGTATCCGAAACTATAAACCCTAAAAACTTAATCTTGCTGGCTATGAATGTTGACTTGTCTAATTTTAGCGTAATTCCATGTTCCCCCAATCTGGTAAGTACCTTATCAATTCGATGACAGTGTTCTTCCCAACTGCTTGATGCAATTACCAAATCATCGACATATACTGTAGTAAATTTCAAAATCTCCTTACCCAATACTTCATCAAGACATTTCATAAATATAGCCACACTATTGACCAGACCAAAAGGTAATCTTTTAAATTGATAATTCCTATCGTTTACTATGAAACTCACATATTTTCTGCTTTCTGGATGCAATTCTACTTGCCAATATCCAGATACAGCATCCCAACTACTAAAAAATTGTACTTTATTAAAACGTTTTAAAATTTCTCCTATGTTCTCAGGCGACGTCTTATCAGCAATTATCATCTGATTAATTTGACGTGCATCTAAACACAATCTTAATGACTTATCTTTTTTGGGAATTACTACTAATGGGCTAGTGTGTTCTGACTGACTTAGTTCAATGATGTCTTCACGAAGCATTTTGTCGATTTCTTCCTGTACTTGTTCTCTTAATTTGTAGAGTATGGGATATAATCTTTTGTTAAATGTCACATTTTCTCTTAGTGGTAACTTACATTGCACTCCTACTATTTTGCCAGGTTTGTTTGAAAATACTTTATAATGTTTCAAATAAATTTCCATTAACTGATCTATTTGCTCTTTGTTTAGTTAATTATTATGATTACAGAATTGTCTGATTTCTTGAATTTTCTCCTTTCACATTGGATTATTTATTGTTAACTGCTGTAGTGACTTTCTATTGATTGGTCTATCCTTATATGAGTATTCAAATTTATCACTTAATTTGGTTGAATTGACCATTTTCCTTACCTCTTCATTTCTATTTATAATTTTTATAGGTATTTTTTGTTTATCGTATGTAAATACCACCCGATTAGTTTCTAAATCAATAATAGTTTCATACTTCTGCAAGTTATCACATCCGACTAATATTTCCGTTTCTATATTTTGATATACTACAAATGTTAATGGTATCACCCTTCCATTGAATTGTACATTCATCATTATTTGTTTGCGAGCAGTTCGATTGGCTCGTCCTGTGACACCCACTATAGTAATTTTGCTCACATGTAATTCATAGATTCTATTAGCCTTTCCTTCGGATGACGTGATTCCCTTTTCCATTTCCTTTAATTCATGGTATTTAGTCATACTCATCAATGATATTTCGGCACCAGTATCAATAATAAAATTTTGATTGGTTTTCCCATATTGACCGGTAATAGACACTACATCACTTTCAATTACATTTTTATTGATTCTCTCGTTGTCCATAAAATCCTGACCTAAACTGGTTATCCAAGACAGTGATCGGCTATTTGACTGTAGTTGACCACTGCACTCACTCACAGTCTTCTCTAGTTTTCCTGATTTTCATTTATGGTTACTCTCTCCTCTCTCCTTCCTTCCTGTTGACTATTTTCTGACTGGGAAAGGGAACTATGTTGCTCTCTATTTCTTAACTGTTCATAATTGTTGTTCACCTCACTCTGTCTCTCCTCACTGCGAGAATATCCATTTCGATCAGTCTCCCTCGGGTAACGACTATTGTAGATTCGGGAATCATAGTCTCGGCGTATAAAATTCGCTCGATAGTTATTTGAAGTGTGGTTGCCCCTATAATTATTATTGTAATTATTATTATTATTATTATCATATCTCCGGTCATTCCGGTTATCGTTTCTGTAGTAATTTCTTCCACCTTCCCTATCCTGGTATCTTGGAACATTTCTTTGGTCGTTCCTTTCTACTATTTGATTCCTATCACGGTTTTGTTCTTCCGGATATCTATTAGGGTAGCTATCTCTTCTCATATTCCCTTGTTTAGCGCGATTGTCACAATTCATTTTCCTCTCATAATCATTGAGTAATAAGGTCATCGCTTCTATAGTATTAGCGTGACTGGCAAATTGTGCTAAGCTTACCGTTTCAGGAAAATGATGACTCAAAGTTTCCACCACATATCTGTCATCCATGGGTGGATCTAAATATCTTGCCCTGCAAACATGCGACAAGAAATACGAGGTTGGTGTTTGTCCTATACTTGGATTGTACCTACCATATACTATGGTCTCCCGCACCCTTGTCTGTATGGATCGCGTCCAATATTTATTTTTATAGCTTTCCATAAATTCCTGGTAGCTATTCAAGGTGTTTCTAACAGCATCCCACCAATAATCATTCATTTCATGGAACCCTTGATCTAACTTTAGCTTAATTCTCTCCCATCTATTTTCCTTGGTACTATGCAAATATTCCTTCATTCTATTTAAATACTCCATAGGATTTTTTTATGTATCCTTTCATATGTGGCACCTCATGACTAATATTCTTGTCTTCTCGGATAACACATGTTTGATTACCATTTTGTTCTATTTCATTGACCCTCAATACTAATTGACCCATGGTATCCTCTATTTTGGTATTTTTGTTGTCCAACTGGTGTTCCATGGATTGAATGTTGCTAGTTACCTCCTGTTTGTGTTTTACCAATTCTCTCGTCATCTGTTCCATGACTTCTTGCTTATTTTCTCCTAATTTCTCTTCCACTTCACTAATTTTATTTTATTACCTCTTCACGTAATTGAGTTAAATTTTCATCCGTTTTCTCAACCTTCTGGTTAGTTTCTATAATTCTATTCCTTATTTCTTTTTTATACTCGTCTAACTGTTGTTTCAATTCCTCTTTATTTTTCTCGCTCTCTTCCTTCAATTGTCCTTTTAACTCTTCGTTACTTTGTCTAATCTCCTCCTTCAACTGTTGTTGTAATGTTTCATTACTGCTTTCTATTTTATCATTCAATGTTTCGCTATTTTCTTTCATTTGTTCCTTTAATTCCTCATTATTTCGTTTTAATAAGGTTTCATTATCTATTCTCATTTGTTTCTTTAATGTTTCACTGTTACTATCCATTTTTTCATTTATTTGTTTCAATAATGTTTCGCTGGTTTTGTTATTCCCTTCCATTATAATTTTCATCATCTCCTGTAACTTATCGTCCATTGACTGGGTTGGTTTCTTTGGTTGGTCCCCTTGGGCATCCCTTACTATTATTTCCATTTCAGTTTCTTCCTCTTCAGCACTATTACTCCTTAATTCATATCGTTGCTCTGGTTTGCTAGCCATTTTACAATCTTTAACTTAATTTAATTACAAGGAAAAAATTTTTTATGCTAATTAAATTTAACAAATTTGTGTTATTTGGTGCTGGTTTAAGAAAATCTTTGCTTTCACGTATGGGCGCCATTTATGTACTGTAATTAATTACAGGTATTGTAATTAAGATCTGCTCCATGTTGGATCAGCCATTTATTGTACTGTTATTTTTTTATGAGTCTTGTAATTATTTAATAGTATAACATAATTAAGAAATGTACCTACTGTTATTATGTTTTTTTTTTGTTTACCAGTACATGTAAAGAAACTCTTTCTCTCAGGGTTAATGATTATTAAGCTGTTTGATCGTATTTACGATTGTATCTAATATTTTCTTTTCTTTAAACCAAACCAAATTCAGTTAATATGTAGTATTTTGAGAATTAACCATGTAAAAATTAAATACCAGACTAATGTAACTTGACCGACTCTGAATTCTTCCAGCTGCCACGGGTTCATTTCTGGTTGTTGTTTACCTTTTTTCAAAAGCAATATTAGGCTTGGCAATCCGTTCCTTCACACAAATTTCTTATTGATCTCACCGCTGAATGCCACTCTCCAGGACGACTGCAACACAGATGTCTCCTCGGAACACTTAATTATCCTTTATGGCCACTTAAACTCTTCTTCAGTCCAGGATTTCCTTCTTCTATCGTCGTTCTATTAAGGATATTGTTATATTTCTCGTAATTATTTATTTATTAAATATTATAATCAAAACTCTGGTATCACAAATTAAATTCCTTTACTGTATATTCTTTTCCATATTACATTAACTTGATGATGTACAAATGTTATCTTATGAATTTAGACTCTTCAAGCTACTTTTAATAGATATAATTTTAGACTCTTCATGCTGTTACTATTCGATATAAAATTAGACTCTTCACGTTACTCTTATAAAATTAGACTCATAACGTTACTCTTATTGAATATAAAATTAAACTAATAAACATTTCCTTCATCACTATACAATACAATTTTTTAACAATTTACAAAATTGCCACTTTGATAATTCCCTAATTTCTTTACATCTGTTTATCATATACCTATTAAAACATATATCATTTTTCTATTTCTTATTAAACATCTTTATTTTACCTCTAATATTCGTAATTCTAGTGGTTATTTATTAAATTATAATGTTATTACTCTTTACTCTTATTATAACATTCATTCCAATGTCATATATTATTTTCTGAACATATAACTGAATATTGTTTTATATCATATAGGAATCGACCTCTATGTTGACTGGGTGAGTCGATAGTCCCAATGTTTTTTGTTTACATTTTAAAACATGTGTTACATTCAATACAAAATCTGCATCCTTTCTCTTTTAAATTTATTACCTCCCTATTATGTACTGTGTGCATTTTAACAGCAGTACAATATATATATTGTAATAAAACGGGGTTTATCACAAATAAAGATTATGTGTAATAGAAAAAAAATTTTATTTATTTATTTTTTATTTATTTAATTTAAAAAAATTTAATAATGTTTTATTTTATTAGTTCAATTATTTAATTAAATAATTAATTAATTATAATTTTCAATTATTTGAATGGTAAATTGGTTATCTTGTGTGTGAAAATATTTGTTTCACAAGTGTTAATCTAGTTATGTGAATTGTATCCTGTAAATTCTCATCTCAATCAGATCTTCTTCTTCTTCTTCTTCTTCTTCTTCTTCTTCTTCTTCTTCTTCTTCTTCTTCTTCTTCTTCTTCTAAGACTTCTTATTTATGTTGAGAAGAAAGAAAAAGCTAATATTGCTAATACAAATAATAGTGAACACAAGTATCTGAATAATTTTTATGTTTATTTTTAAAATTTGAATTTGTGCGCCAATCTTACGCCCCAATCTTACACAATGGCATTGGCTGAGACTCACTCAGGTCGATTGTGATAAATGACAATAATTATAATATTATAATGTTAATTATTCGAGTTCTTTTAACTGTCGAAATGGTCAGAGAGGGCAAGGAACAGGATACAATACTTACAAATACTTTAATCTAAATTATTATTCGCTAAAAATAACAGGATTCTGAAAATATTGTCAATTAATAAGTAAAAATTCGAACCGTCGTGTAGAATGACGTCACTGGCTCGTGAAGGCTGTGTTCATCTCGGATGCTTGGTAAATGAAAGATGGCTGCCGTTCACCTCGATTTTCTGCTGCACACGCCAACTGCTATTTGGTCTGCTCCCTCAAATATAAATACGGATTCCTTCCTCTGCGACGATGTAGTCCCTCTGGATAATGGTGTGATATGTTTTCTTCTCCTCGGCGATGTTTTTTGGTGTTAAGTTAATAGTGCTGTGTTCCGTGTTCAAAAATTCTGTTGAGTTCGTTGTCCAGTGAATACTGGTTTTGTATAAATTTACAATATGGCGGTTGATTTCTTGTGCCTCGTACTGGATCTTATTATTCCTGTTGTTCTGGTTCAGTTTTGGTGTTAGTTAAGTTGTCGTGTTGTTATTTTCCATTAGGTAACCTCAATAATATTTTTCGAGGTTGTACTTCAATGTTTTGTCACCATTTATATTTTTCAGATCTTCCGTCCGTAAATTTTGATCTGCACACATTCACGAGTAACAATAGACTGATGACTTAAAGTCGTCGTTTTAGGTGGTAATTTATAAAATACCTTATTCCTCTTACCATTGTCTGTTCACATCTACATGTCTTGGATTTGATTTCAACTCATAAAAATACATGACAAGTTTTCCTATTTATTGCTGGAACTTAATTATTTATGACTTTTATGAAAATTTAACTATCTAGCAATATTCTTGTGCTAATTTTACATAATTCAATATATAACTGGATCTGTTTTAAGTTTATATAAGCCTAAAATTTACAATTTTTGATATTTCTTATAGGCCTTGTATTTTTTACAATATTAGTAATTAAATGATTTATAAGTGATTTTATGTTAATATTTCCTTTACATAGTTTTATTCCCTTCATGATTATTGCTTGTTGTTAACAATTTGTTGTTATAAACTCCAATATTGACTAGTTTACATTTTATCTGAGTTGAGTACCCCTTAGGCCTAGTATTACATATTTCCAAATAAAGTTAATTTTATTCTTTTGTCATTACATTTACTAATATTTGTTTATGTACTGGTTACATTTTCATATCTTTGTTTTACATGGACTAGTTTCTATTAATTATATACAGTTCTATTGGTTTTGATTCTATGATAGTAGTTGATTTTGGTCTAAAATTCTGTATATTTTTCTATGGGGTTTGTTAATTATTTTGCCCTATTATTCTTTATATGGTTTACAGTTTAATAATACAATATTCATATTATCTACTTGCCTTCTCTGCCTTAACAAACTTTGAAATTATTGAACATTATTTAAATACAACATAACATCTTATATCTACTAATTTTTATATATTCCTTAATTATAATAAAAATATCTTATGCCTATTATCCTTAACTGTCTTATTTAATTATAACAATATACCTTATCTATTATCTTTATCTATGTAATATATAATTTGATTAAAAAATAAATAACATTTTATTACTAGTCATACTCTCAGTTATGAACTGTCCTTTGGTATTTATGTCCTTCTTATAACTTATTTAACTGTAATTAAAACATCTTATTAGTAATAATATTTCTTATATATAATTTTAAACACTCTTATTACTAATAATATTGTCAGTCATTAGACTGTCTTTGATTCTTATGTTTTTCTAGTATCATTCTACACTCATGGTAGTCCTTTTAAATCTTTTTTTTTTTAACTCCTTCATTGAATATTTTTTTATAGATTTTTCACTAGGTTGTTCACTACATTCTCTGTAGTTTCTAACTTTTATTATATCACTTCACTTTATATTTTCTACACTATGGTAGTCTTTTTAGTGGTTTCTACTCTATGGTAGTCTTTTGGTTTGTTTTTACATTAGACTTAATACTTAGTTTACAATTTAGTTTTAATTGTATTGTATCCTGTAACTTGAGTTACTGGGTCTAACATATATGGGTGTTAATTTAGTTTCAATTGGGTATGTATTCCTTTATTAACATTTTGGGAATAGCCCTTCTTGTTTCTATGTTCTTTTTAGGAACCTTGACATATTTTGTCTCTTCTTTCTTATTATATAAGTAAATTCCTTCTCTTGTGTTTTCAAGTCTTTGTGGCATTAATTGAATGCATCTTATTTGAATATTCGGTTTCATTTAATGTTTATTTACAGCTCTTTGTTAACTTGTTATTGGTTTTGTATCTTGGGGTTTTCTGCTTCTTAATTTAATAATTTTCCCCTTATTAATTTTTTATTGACTTTTTCCTTTTGTCTTCTCATTTACTGCTCCACAACCTACTGGGTATACTGCTGTTGTACTGGGGTTTTATATAGTTGGTTATTTATATATGGACCAAGAGTTTTCTTTGTTATTCAGTTTAATTTTATTAACATTTTATCGACTATAATGATCAGCTTCTTTAATTTATTTTTTAACCATTTGTTTTTTCTCACTCACTATTGATAGTTCTTCTTTTTTAATGTTGTCTTAAGTTAAATTTTAAGGTGATAATTCTGTTATGCTACAATATATATAAAATCGCGATTTAAGATTAATATCGTGATATATTAAAATCACGACAAAAATTGAAATAATGCTATAGAAAATAATTAAACATAATTATAAGGAGAGAACTTTTTTAATACAACTAGTAGAGACATTTCGATGCCGCTACTTTCAATAAACTGAAAAAAGCACACAGCACACTCTCGTTCCAGTCGACGAGTGTGTTATAACAATGCTGAGGTTGCTGGTAAGTTTTTAGATTGTATAAATGGAGTTGCGAAAGGCTAGAGAGCCCGGTTTGTGCTGGTGTGGCTACATTATTGTTAACATGGTGAGAGACGAATATTATTTGTTCAAAAGTACGACTTTTGATAAACTTAATGGCCTCATTATTATTACTGTCTGTTTAACATTGTTTAATGTGAATAATGCTGTTGCATTACTGTGCTTATGAAGGACTGTTGAATTAACATAATTTGGATAAAAGTATTTTAAAAAATATGGTTATTTATTCTGTCTGCATTTGCTTCAATAATAAAGCCCCTCTGAATTTAGTTTCGTCTAAAACTACACATAAACATGCGCGCGTGTACTGTGACCTAATTTGTCAGGCAATGAAAACAAAGAACAAAGAGCTTGTGTGCAGGTGAAACTCCGTAATGTGCAGGGTCTAGAAGCCTTAGAAACCAATAGGCTACTAACAGACACGTTTGTGGATGAGAAAATTTTTAAATAAAAATTAGGTTATCTTTTTCCGACAAGCATTACAGAAGCCCCTGGCTGTGGTATAAGTCACTTACCACCACCGCCAGAGAGAACCACTTCCGGTGTCGAGCAGCAGGGTGGAGGGGGAGTCTAACCTAAGCATGCCAGACTATATTATTTGTCTCCAGCGATAGGTTCGGGTAGGCAGACCGAGTCGTGACCTTGACTAAATCCCACGACCGCAGCACAACCGTTAAGACTGTGAGTCTCAAACGTCACCACTGTGCTGTCTCAAGACACTGAACAGGTTATAAAACATACAAATTAGCGTTTTAAATGTAATTCAAAATGCGACGATTTTAAAAGGACTTTTTGTAAAATGATAATACTTTATGGCGCTGACTATTCCGACAATTAGGCCTAAACTATTATACAACTATTAGCCTATTCATTTTATTTAATCTGTTTTCTGTAGCTAAAGTATTCCATCCATTTATCTATACCTTCCTTCTAAAAGTACTGAATAAATAGCTCATCACATAATATAAATATTTTAAAGCATTATCTTTTTAAAGTCAAAGAAGTTATTATTATTAAAGGAATTAGTGTAAGGATGATTAAAGAAATAAGAGGGTCTGGCAGTTATGTGGTCAAAAGGGCCCGAAAATCGTAGATTCGGAACAGAGCTCTACAAACTTTCCTTAAACCAGTCACTCTGGCGGTAATGATAGCATGGATATTGAACTGCCCGCTTCGAAATCCAACATTCATACATGTGTCGCCTTGTATTATAGTGGTATAGCGGGCCTCGATACCAACAGAATAGTCGTGTAATATCCGGAAAGTGCAGCGTGTTACGTAATCTGTCTCGCAGAATGATCTACAAACACCTGGAACAACTTCGTGCGTGCATGTGGTTGCGTCAAGCCGTCCAGCAGCGATGCGGTACTGTCTAATCCTCAACGTAGTACTGATATAGATAGAGAAAGATTTGTTCCATTAAGACGTGTAACACAAGGTTGCGCGACCTGCAGAATCATGTGTTTTGGAAATTTCCAGCATGTATCCTTGAATGTTTCCTAATTCAGCGACTCGATTTAGCTGGCTTTCATGTTCCAACTTGAAAACGTTATCACTAGTGTTCAGAGATAAGAAGTGTGGCGGCTTTATATTACAATGTATTGATTTGGGCGTTTTTGTTTAGAGTTACCAAACAGTAGAGACTTCTTTTAAAATATTAATCCGTTTCAAAATAACATTTTCTCAGACTGAAATTTTGTACAAAACTCGTCAATTTAACGAATGCCAATATTTTTATAATTTCCAGTTGACAATTAATCAAATGAGTAATAATATAAATCAAGCTATAATCGCAAGCTATTAGATTCGTCGCCCGAATTCTGCCTGGCGCAACTCCCTTAGGCGGTGGCGGGTTTGCAAACCAGTGTCTGCCAGCAAAGTCAGACAGACGGTACTCCCTAGAGTTAGCACTTGGTTTACCGCATCGGCCATGGGAAACCGTGCTGCATCGTTTGAACCTGGAGTTCAACGGGCTCCAGCCCGGACAACGCATACAAACCAGGGATAAGACGCCCCGTGCATCTTCCGTCTATCTGATTATATTCGATTCGTGTTCTGTGAACGTAGTATTTTACGAACTAGAATAATGTTGTACTTAAATTCGTTCAGTTAGAAATCTTTTCACAGTGGGAAGTCTAGTAGAAGTATCTTTGGTATCCTACCATTTTTGGCACGCTTAATTAAGGTTAAACAAACTCTGTATGTGTGTTTTATATACAAATACAACACAATACATAATATATTACAATAATATAATACAAATATAATCTATTTTAACACACACACACACACATGTATATACACTATATTATTTAATATTTACTACTAGTTTCCAATCAAGATTTATTGTTTTCCGTATTTGGAACATGTTTCGGACTTTATATATTTTGCCCAGCCTCAGCCACCTTAGTTTTAATATTATCCAATATTTGTGTCCAGGTTGGTTGTTGCTATGGCTTCCTGTTATCTTTTGGTAGTTTACATTGGTGTTATTTGTGTGGGTGTGGTATATATTTTTGTTTTGGAGTGTTTCAAATGTTAAGTATTTTGACAATTGTGTCGTATTTTGTGTTGATTTGAATTTGTTCAGGTAAAAGTTTGTCTTGTGTTTTATTCGTAAATTTTCCCAAATATTCATTATTTTGCCTTTGTGCGGTATAGCCTACGTTTTATCACTGTCATATTGGTGATGTATGGGAATTCGTGTTCTGTATTTATTGCATGTGTACCCAAATTGGATTAATAAATGGTTGGTTTTTTGTATGCGTCTAAGTGTTCAAAATAACCTTTGTCAATTGTTTTTTTGTCTGGCCTATGTAACATCTATTGCAGTGTTGGCATTCAATTTTGTATAATCCATTTTTCATTGTATTATCTTTGTTATGTGAGTTATTTAGGTTTTGTATAGTATATTATTTTTATTTCTTTTGTAAGCTATTTTAATGCCAGTATTTTTAAATAGTTTTGTAAGCTTTGTTTGCCATTCTATTCTTTGCGTATATGGATATAGCCCACTTTTTAGTATTGTTGTTGTTACTGTTTATGTGTGATTCATTTTGATCACTTCTTAAATTTTTTGTCTTTATTTTATATTTGATTTTATTTTCTATTTGGTCTATTGTGTTTTTAATGTATCCATTAGCTTCAGCAATTTGGTAAATTATACTTCTTTCTTTATTTATTTCCTGTATGTTTAGGGGTATTTTATACATTAAGTTGAAGAGTTAGTAGAAAGCTGCCATTTTATGTTGGAATCGTTTGGAATGGTGATGTTTCGGATGTTGGTTTTCTGTATATTGCATATTGTAGTTGGTTATTGTTTCCGGTAATGCTTATGTCTAAATAGTTGATTTTGTTATGTTTTTCTTTTTATTCTGTGAATTGTATGTTTCGGTGTATGTTGTTATGCCGTTTTAACATTTTATCTGAATTTATGTTTTTGTTGTTAGAAACATATATAATCCATCATCTACATATCTGTTCATGGGTACTACCAAAAGCCAACAGGAAGCCATAGCAACAACCAACCTGGACACAAATATTGCACAAGATTAAAAACTAAGATGGCTGAGAATGAGCAAAATATGTGATGCTCGAAACATGTTCCAAGTAAGGAAAACAATACATCTTGATTGAAAACTAGTACTAAATATTAAATAATATACACATTAAGAAAGTACTGGAGTAAGAAGAGTGTGTGTATAAAGAAGTAAAATTAGTTTGTTCGAGGTAATCTCAAAAACTGAAGAGCCTATTTGAAAACGTTTTACAGTTATGAATAGGTCAGGCATTCCTTTGAAACGTAAGAAATGTTTTCTTTGTTGTTCCTTTGGAATGTAAGAAATTTGCTTGAAGTTGTGAAAAATGTGATTCATGCACAGAACTGTAAGAGTAATATCGGAACGAAATGTACGAGATGTTTAGGTCTTAAAACGTTCCACAAGATGGTATAAAGGCCTATTCATGCTGAACAGTTAACTCACAATCACGAGATGGTATAAAGGTCTATTCATGCTGAACAGTTAATTCACAATTAACATTTTTGGAAGTAGAAAAATTATTTTAAATGTCAACGTAATCTATATATTAATACGTGAAGAGAAAACTTTGTACCTCTTTTTAAGCATATTGCGCACACGGAGGAGTGTGAGATTTGACATAGTTAAAGTTTATATGGAGAAGGAGTGCAGAAAGCTAAAATTTATCTATAATATGTGTTACAAATACATTAAATTAAATAAAATAAAACATTCATTGTTTACGTTCATACTGCCAATGTCAAACACATAATAGTCTGTCGTTTGTTTACGTTCATACTGCCAATGTCAAACACATAATAGTCTGTGGTCAAACAGTCGCACAGAGTAGAGATTGTCTCCAAAGAATTTTAAAATGTTGCCAACAAATAATTACTGACAGATTGACTGAATGAGCTGTGAATTTTGTGTGATTTCAAATGTTCCTTTTTCAATAGTCTGTGGAGTGTATGTCAAGGGAAAAAAGCGTTTATTTTATATTTTGTATATTAGATATCTGTGTTTTATATATTAATGTGCAGTAGAAAGTAAAATACAGCTTGCTTAATATACACCTGTTGCAAAAGGAAAATTTTTTAGCAGCAAATTGAATTGACTTACTCTCGCCTAATTATTATTGGTGGTTTCAAAAAAGTGAGTACATTTTTTTATTTTTAAATTAAACCCTGTCTAATCTTAGTTTCAGTAATTTCATTACATGTTTTTTTTTACATTCAGATATTCGCACCTACTTCCATTATGCCTCGACATAGAACATTGACGGGTCGGAGTGAGAGACAAAGAAGAAGGAATATATATTCGCGTGAAAGTCAAAATGATAATAGACCAAATGCAAATTTAAATAGTGTAAATATTATAACATTGACGGGTCGTAGTGAGAGACAAAGAAGAAGGAATATATTCGCTTGAGAGTCAAAATGATAATAGACCAAATGCAAATTTAAATAGTGTAAATAGTATACAAAATGATGAAATTATTTTGAGGGATACATTTAAATGCGCACTGAATGTCATTCCAAGAAATTTTAATACTTTTGATTGTGGATTAATGCATTTACAATGCAGGTTTTGCAATGCAAAACATTTCGAATCTGAGGTCACTTTAGGTGAAAGGAATATTACCGGCCTTAAGTCAAAATGAATACTTTAAATTATTGTATGATGGACTTACTTCAAATGAACCTTCAATAAAAAGAAAGTCAAAAAATTATTTTGAAAACATTCGTAAATACAATTCATCATTTGCTATGGTTAGCTCAGAAGCTAAAATTTCGGATACAGTTACGCGTGGAGTGTATCATTTTAAAATACATGATGTTTTTTATCACAGATCAGGTCCAATGACTGCTGGATATGGTCGCTCACCATGTTATGCGCAATTATATTTTTATGATGTTGACACTGCTGTCAATTATAGATTACGTGAATACTATAATCAAACATGCAATAACAATATAATGCGCGAAATCTCTCTTGAATTGGAACGCATTAATCCTTTCGTTCGGTCATTCATTGCAATGAAAGATCATTGTCAGAGAGTTGAAAATCAAAATGAAGAAATTTGTATGCTCATTAAAGTAAATCGTGATTTAGATCTACGCCGTTATAATGATGCAGTTCAAACTGATGTAGCAGTAATATTTAGTACAGTTGATGGTGAGCCACCCTTTGAACGAAATATGGTTTCGTTTTCAAAAGTTAATGGTACCATTAAAAATATCTCTGTTTTGGATTCATCATTGGACCCTTTAGCGTATCCATTACTTTTTCCAAATGGTGATACTGGGTGGCATATCAATATTTCTCATAATGTACCAACTACATCTAATTCAAGAGCGCCCAGAAATAAATTAACCATGCTTCAGTATGCAGCCTATCGACTTGCAATTAGAAGATTTTAGCATGTTGCACCATTCACAAAAATTATTTCTGCAGTGGATAGTTGATATGTATGTGAGAATAGAGAGCACAAAGTTACATTTCATTCGACAAAATCAAACAAGTCTTAGGTCTGAAGTTTACAACAATTTAACAGATTGTTTAGAATTGAACCCCAATGCCAATAATGTTGGCCGTAGAGTAATTTTACCATCTTCATTCAATGGATCTCCAAGAAATATGTATCAGAATTATTTAGATGCAATGTCAATTGTACAACATTTCGGAAAGCCTTCTTTGTTTATTACAATGACTTGCAATCCAAGTTGGCCTGAAATAGTTAGCAATATTGGTGTAGGTGAGTCAGCTAATTTTCGACCTGATATTGTTGTGCATGTATTCAACTCCAAACTGAAAGCATTAATTGAGGGCCTAACACTAAAAAAAATTTTTGGTAAAGTTGAAGCACTCATTTATACAATTGAGTTTCAAAAGAGAGGATTGCCTCGTGCTCACATTTTACTCTCTTTAAATGAGCAAGACAAAATTGTTAACGCTACCGATATTGATAAAGTTGTATCTGCGGAGATTCCTAACATTCAAACACATCCTACATTACATGAATATGTTGTAGAACACATGATGCATGGTCCATGAGGTGTACTTAATCCAAATTCTGTATGTATGAGAGATGGAAAATGCACAAAAGATTATCCAAAACGATTTAATGAATTTACATGTGAATCATTAAATGGATATCCATTATACAGAAGGCGTGATAATGGTATTAATGCTGAAGTTCGCGGTAGTTGCCTCGACAATCGTTATGTTGTACCATACAATCCGTATTTACTTGCCAAATTTAATTGCCATATAAATGTTGAAGTATGCACTACAGTTAAAAGTGTTAAATACATTTATAAATACGTGTATAAAGGCTATGACAGTGCATCTGTTGAATTAGGTTCAGAGAGAAATGAACCAGGTCAAGAAATACAAATTGATGAAGTTAAAAAATTTTTAAATGGTCGTTATGTCGGATCAACTGATGCTGTATGGCGCATCTATGAATTACCAGTGCATTTTCAATCACATGTCATCGTTAGACTTGACATTCATTTACCGCGTAGACAGAATGTTTACTTTCGAGAAGGGCAAGAACGTCAAGCAATTGAAAATGCAAGACAAACAAAATTATTAGCATTTTTTGAATTGAATCGATCAGATCCATCAGCGCATGAATATAAGTATATTGAAATTCCTTTGCATTATGTGTGGGAAGATTCCCGAAAAAAATGGAAGAAGAGAAGGCGTGGAGGTGATAAAATCATTACACGCATATATGTAGTATCACCAAAAGACATCGAACTTTTCCATTTACGATTGCTTTTATTACATGTCTGTGGTCCAAAATCATTTGAGGATGTTAGAACATACAATGGAATTATACACACTTCTTTTGTTGAAGCGTGCCATGCTCGCGGCATTGCTTCAAATGATAATGAATGGCGCGAATGTTTAAATGAAGCAAAAGAATTACATTCACCAAAACAAATGCGAAATTTATTTGGTTACATTTGTGCATTAAATGTGCCAGCCAATACATTGACGTTATGGAATGAATTTAAAGTATATCTTAGTGAAGATTTTTTGAGAGCTTACAACGAAGAAGTATCCTTTAATACAGCTCTATTAGAAATTGAAGATATTTTGAATGTTCATAATTTGTCATGTCAAGAACTTGGTTTACCAGTTCCCACGTATTCGCAGAGAACAGACGAAGCAAATGCTATTGATCCAATAGAACAAGAGTTTCTGTTTTCTGAGCATTATGAAACTGCAAATATTGAACAGCGTAATCTAATTGATCGTGTGATTCGTGAAGTTTTGCATCATGGTACTGGATCTAATGTTTTTTGTTTAACCTCTCATGCAGGTTGTGGAAAAACATTCACACAAACAGCAATCATTCACAAATCAAATTCGCTTAATCTTAGTTGCATTGCAACAGCGTTCAGTGGCGTAGCTTCAACTCTACTACTTGGAGGTAGAACTTTACACAATGTGTTTAAATTGCCTATACCCATTTTGGAAAATTCTGTAGCGAATATTACCGCAAATAGTAGCTACGGACGTTACATAAATTCATCATCATTGATAATTATTGATGAAATTTCTATGTGCCCACTGGAAGTGTTGAAAATCATAGATAGATTATTGCAGGATCTATGCGATGAAAATGATAAACATAAACCATTTGGAGGGAAAACGATACTTCTGTGCGGTGATTTTCGGCAAATCTTACCAGTTGTCCCACATGGATCACGTGCAACTTTAATTGAAAATTGTGTCACGAGTTGGCATAAATTTGTTTATTTTCATAAAGTAACGTTTACTCAAAATATGAGAGCCTTACCAAGTGAAAAAGAATTTGTCGAAATCTTGAAAAAGATTTGTAATGATGAAGCCCCACAATTCCCTCAGTTTGGTGAAAATATTATTGAAATACCTCAGCAATTAATAGGAGATGAAAATAATATTATTAATGAGGTGTATGGAAATATTTCCGAAAACATACTTTCAGATAACATATTGAAGTCAGTTATTTTAGCACCTAAAGATGATGATTGTACTTTTATTAATACTGATATACTTAATCGAATACCAGGTGAACAGAAAACATATCATAGCTAAGATAAAATAATTTGTGATGATGACAATGAAATCAATTGAATTGACAATGACAGTTTTTGAATTCTTTGACTTTTAGTGGTTTGCCACCACATAAGTAAGTATTGAAAGTTAATTGCATCGTTTTACTGATCAGAAACTTAAATACAAAGGAAGTATTAGTCAATGGAACAAGAATGCGCATCAAGTGTATGCATCGTAATGCTATTGATTGCGAAGTTTTAACTGGAACCGCACGCAATAAGAGAATTTTGATTCCACGTATAAATTTAACATATTCCGGTACTGTTTTACCATTTAACTTTCAAAGAACTCAATTTCCGATTATACCTGCATTTGCGATGACAATAAATAAGTCTCAAGGACAAACATTCGAAAAAATTGGAATTTTATTGAGGCAGCCAGTTTTTACACATGGTCAATTGTACGTCGCAGCAAGTACGTTCGATCATTCCATGGTTTGAGATTTTATATTTCCGAATACAATGGCCAAGGGCATTTAGCAAATGATGAAAGAGTTTTTACAAAAAACATCGTTTACACAGAAGTTCTGAATCCTTAAATTCACTTTCAAACTATTTTAAGTTCAATGGACAACATTTATTTTTTTAACCACCCGGTTTTTTTTTATTTAATGAAAAATATATGAAAAAATACGAGGCACGTATTTTTTATTTCATTTTTTAATTTGTATTAATTTTTTATTTAAATTTTATATAATTCGAAAAAGATAGGCAAAATAACTGTGTAGCCTTGGCGAAACCTGGTCAGTATGGCAATAAAAAAAACCCAAGGAAATGTCAAAAAACGCGTTATTGCTTTTTAAATATGGCTTAGCCAAGCTAAACCTCATTTTTCCTATCTTTCATATTTTTCAAATAACTCGAAAATTAATGCATAGAAAAAAAAAATTAAAAAATTATATAAGCTTTGTAGCAGATAATCTTCAAACTGTTTTCGAATTTTGTACCTTACCAAAAATGAAATGTAATCCACTGGAATTGAAAACAATGTATCTTATACTTCTATGAATGTCAAGTCTCATTTTTATTAGCGTTTATTTGATTCAATAATAAAATGAAATATTAAAACTGACAATGAATTATATCAAAAAACAAATACGAATACAAGCTGTAATTGTGTTTTTTTTCAACTGTTACTAACATTTAATTTTAAATTTCATAGGTATTGCAGGGAATTAAGGCAAACAACACACGCTAATGACGTATTTGTACACTCTCGCAGCTGACGTAATAGAACAAAATTCGAAAAAATTATATGCAATGATTATAGAGGTATACTCTTTGACAAAAGAACCTCAATAACGTTCAAACTTAAACATTTAATGAATTACGGGCGAATTTCGACCACTGGGCGACCACTAGTAATTATTAATAACTTTTAATAATGATGTAATGTAATAATATGCCTATTAATGTAATATTAATTATTATTATTTTCTGGTAATGTCATGTTCGTAAACAATTATTAGAAATTCGATAAATTAAGTTGCAAACAAATTGTACATTAGGTGAAGTAAGTATAAACAGATATTACCTACCAGAAAGTCCTTCACGATGGTATTAACAATTACATTAATGATACTACAATTCGTCGCTTTTGTTATGAGTGTTCCGTGTCACCGTAGAATACTGTTGGATCTTGACTTTGACAATACTCGTAGGCCTACGTGTGCTGTTTACTAGATGTAATATTCTTTCGGTAATCAATAGCATTTGTTACTTTTACTGGGTTCAAGAAGAATATTTTTGGGTAAACGTAGGCACATATAAATTACACTAACAAGCCGGAGTTTTTCTCGTTTTCGATTAGAAAATTTCAGTCTTGCCTGTACAAAAAGTGGAACACAGCAGGCAGGCACAGTGGTACAACTTGCGTCCTATGATCACGACAAAGAAGGACCCACCCACCCATGGAGCCGCGATGCTCTTTACCGGCTGCAACTCAAGCCCTGTTACCTCAAGGCTGTAACGTTACTGTGGAACGTTATAAATTAATGCAATATGTGTAACATATAGATAAAAAACTTCAATTATTAATCATAGTTATAGATGTATGATAAGATATGCAATTGTAATACACATAAATGTAAGTAATACGTAGAGTAAAGAATGAACAGGGCGAGGCTTGCGTGCCGACAGTCTGTCGCCAGCGAAATAAAAATACAATAGGCGGTTGTACCTAGTATGTCATAAACGCATAAATTGTTTTGTGTATGAAAACAGCAAGAAAACGACAAGTACCGTTAGAAAAAGGCGGTCGATGTCCTTCAGGAGACAAAAGATGACAGCCCAATATTTATTACAATTTTAGAAAGTAGCGTCGTTTTTAACAGCTAAGCGACCACGCGGTAAAAAATAACGTGCCCGCACTGTTTAACCAATAAGAAAAAGCGTCAGTTCTGCGCGCGTGAAAATAACGAGACAGGAATGGAGAATTTCAAATTCACCGGGGAATATTTCAAACTCTGGCCAATGAAAGTGTCTTCAACCAGAAATGTGGTGGTGGAATCAATAGCAAAACTATAAAAAGAGAGACGAAAGCGAAGACGGGGGTTCTTTTAAGTAAATTCCAAGACGAGCACGCGAAACCTGCGTAGCTCTATACAAACTTTTAGTAATCTAGCGGAACGTCATAATAGTTTGTTATTTAAACGTATAAATTAGGTCACTAATTAAAATCGCGAAGTAACACGTTAAAGTATCAAGAAGAGTATTTATTTTAGTGCGTGTAAAGTACGTGAAGGAAGAATATGTCATAAGTGCGCGTAAAGTACGTGTTCGGAAGATATTTCAGATGTGCGTGAGAAGTTGAGTTGAAAAGTATATTTATTTATGTGCGTGACGTAAGTACAACGCGAGCGTATATTCAAGTTTAAGAAGTGCTAATCAAGTATGTGTAGTGAAAGTGAAGTGCAATAAGCGACGTAGAGCAGCTAATCAAAGTCTGGAATCCTGCAAACAAGTAACATCTAAAAATCTTAACAATTCAGAATTCTAATATATAAATATAGAAAAAATTAATATCTACCATAGTATAACTCATCTCATTTTCAAAAAACCCACGCGAGTTCAGATACTAACAATGCAATTTATGTAATATGACATACTAGAAAGGTATTATTAGTAATCACTGTATAATTAAGGGAATGAATTGAATATCGTAGTAATAGCAATTTGATATAAGGCATTTATAGATGTCAGATGAATAGAATATAATACAGCAGCTTGGTAACTGAAGAATACAAAATAATAGTAATAGTAAAGAATCATATAATACGTTGAAGCTAGTAGTTAAAGTATATTAAACGTATTAATAATGTTCTATGAAATATCGTAATGTTATGATAAAATGTCAAATGCCTTAGTTGTAAGAAAATGGAATAATATAGTATGTTGGTATCTGAACTGAACGAGTTTTTCTTTCTTAATAAACCCTGGTATACTCTGCTCTGGCGCCCAACCGAATTAATGAATTACATAATAATGAGTAGACGTATTTAGTAACAGATATTAAAAAATTAAATCATAAATAAAATAAATCATTATAATCGACATCAAAAATAAGAGACCTTAAGATGATCTTTCTATTGCCGCCAACAACGTGGTGCAGTAAAAAAAATCTTTATAGTTGCCGCCCAACTAGTGGAGCTTGATTATAAAATTAAGTAAGCTCGGTAAAATGAGATGAGTAGAGAATAAGAAATAGATTATGAAAATTTTAAATTAATGTTAACTAAAAGTAAAAGTAGAGAATTAAGGAATTTTAATAGAAATATAAATAGTGAAGCAAAAATGGCAAGTAACTATAATACCAATGATAGTGATGAAGGGGAGTTCGAAGTTAATAACCAGATGGGAGAGACGGGAATACTTGATGAACTAACCAATAACGAAACCGCACCGGTTCCTTCAGAGGAAAGGGGACGGGCAGAAGAAAACATAACCAGCGCAAATCAACATACAATAACAAACATAGTCATGGTCACAATGCTACAACAATTAACACAACAGATGACAGAAAAATTAACACAACAGATGACGGAAACCAATAAACAGACAACAGAAAAACTAACAAAACAAATGACAGAAATCACTAAACAAACAACGGAAAACAATAAACAAATGACAGAAATCACTAAACAAACAACGGAAAACAATAAACAAATGACGGAAATCAATAAACGGACGGAAAAATTGGAAGAAAAATTAACGCAACACATGACGGAAAAACTGGCAGAAAATACCAAGCAGCTAGAAAAAAGAATTGAAGATGTTAAAGAGAACATGCATGAAAACAATATACAATTAAAGAAGGATATTGAACAGTACATGACACAACAGTTAAACGAGCACAGATTGCAAGTAGAACAACAAATTAGTGAGGTTAGGCGCGAGAACCGAGAATTATCAACAAAAGTGAGATCGGAAGCAAAGGAAGTGGTAAATGAAGAGATGAAAACATTTCAAACAGATGTGAACGAACAACTGGAGAGAAAAGAACAGGTAATCCGGCACACGCGAGAAGAAGTCGCACAAGAAATTAACAAGCTAACTAAAAAGGTAGATCGAAATAATAAGAAACAAGAAGACCAAACTCAGCAACACAGGCAAGAAGTTAACCGTGAAATAAATGAGGTAAGAGAAGTAACTACAGAGCAGATACAAAGACTCACAGAACGATACGAAAACAATTGTGTAGAAGTGGATGGACGATTAACTCAGGTAAAGGAAGACGTGAGAGCGAGATTTGCGCAGTTGGGAGCTGTACCAGTGCAACGCAGTATCACGGTGGAGCATCTGAAGAGTGTGTCGTTCAACGGGGAAGGGGAATACCCCATGGAATTCATAAAGGAGTTGGAGGAGATCCGGAAGGAGTATTACGCGAACGAGGGGGTAAACTGGGTCGCAAGACATCTAGAAGGTGAAGCAGCGATATGGTGGCGGTTAATACGAAATGATATTAATACATTTCAAGAGTTCCAGAGCGCATTCATTGCGAAGTATTGGAACCAAATGGTACAAGAAGTGGTGCGTGACCGGCTGGAATTCGGGAAAAACAGATATGATAGTGGATTGAGCATGGTTCAATACATGGAAAGATGTATATTACAAAATCGCCAACTGATTCCACCCATATCTGATCAACACCTAATAAGGAAGTTAGCACGCCATTACCACCACGATATAGCTGTCGCTACTATCACTAGAGGAGTCAGTAACATTACCGAATTCCAAATATTATTGATGGAGCTTACAGCAATGCGAAGTATGAATACAGTAGAACGACCGCAGGTAAAACGAGAAGAAGAGAGTACAAATCGCCCGTGGCAGAATAGGAGAGCAGAAAGGCCGGCGGATAACTGTAATAACTCATGGCGGAACCGGGTGCAGAATAATAATGAGCACGGTCGACGGGACGTAAACAAGGGACCACAAAAGTACGTACACGAGGCGCAGGTCAACGCCGTCGCAAGTATTAGCCAAGCTCAAGGACAAACAACAAGCCCAAATACACAATATCCTAATTCAAAAAACTGAGTAGGGTTCCACGTAGTGATAAGGTAGATTTAGTACGTAGTTATAAGGAAATTAGCACAACATTTGTAGACGTAAGGGATGACCTATTAGAAGAAGATAAGGAGACGGTAAGAACACGAAGATTGAAATGTCCGGAAGTGGAGTTATATCTAAATGGGGTACCGGTTATTTCTTTACTGGCCACTGGGAGCCAGATTAATGCAATTTCCAGAGAATGGTTTAATAAAAACAGAAATAAAATGGGAAAATTGAATATACTAAGACTAACAAATACAATAGTGAAGGGAGCGGTTGGTAAAAAATCGAATCAAATTACCCAACAAATATTCGTAGAAGTAAAATTCGATGCGTGCGTGACTGATAGTGTGTTTATTATAGTACCCGATCTAATAAGAGATTGTATAATGGGAATCGAGCTGTTACAAGAAGGTGGCTGTATCATCAATTTCAATAACAACCAGATAACATTTAAGAATCATGTTACGGAAATAGGTGTACCTGAAAGTTTAGAAATGCTAACACTGGAAGTGAACCAGGGAGAGGAACATACCACTACAATGATCCGGGAAAAACTGGAGGAGGTGACTGTTGATTAGCAAGCAAACGAAGAAGGAGCTGGAAGAGGTATTATTAAATAGCCATAAAATGTTCCGGGAGCAACCAGGTAGAGTAAAGGGATATGAGCACAAGTTCGTCGTAACGGATAACACGCCATATTGCATAAGGGGTTGGGCTATACCAATAAAATATCAAAGTGCCGTTGACCAAGAAATAAGAAAAATGGAGGAATGCGGAGTGATAGAGCGAGCTGCCAGCCCATATATAAACCCTATCGTGACTGTCATCAAGAAGGACCAGTCGGTACGGCTATATCTGGACGCTCGGCGAATTCGGTTACTGTACCAGATTATGAAGGGGCGGTACCAATTAATGAGGTATTAGCGAACTGCGGTGACATAAGAGTAATGAGCAGTATTGATCTGACTAGTAGTTTCTGGCAGATGCCATTAGCTAAAGAATGCCGTGACTACACAGGGTTTTTATATAAGGGACGATGCTACCGCTACACTGTTACTCCGTTTGGAGTAAAAACCAGCTCTTGGCGAGCCTGACCCGTGGATTGGACCATGTACTGACTGACGAGGTGAAGCGATTCACAATTATATATGTGGATGATTGCTTATGCGTATCCCAGAGCATTGAAGAACACATAGTCCACCTGCGATTGCTACTCGAAAACTTGAAAAAAGCTAACCTCACCGTGAATCTACGGAAATCAAAGTTCTTCAGACAAAAGATACATTATTTAGGGTACGAACTATCTACTAAAGGCATCAGTGCGTCACCAGAAAAGGTAGCTGCAATAATGAACTTCCCTAGACCAAGGAATCCAAAACAGCTAAAAGGATTCCTAGGATTAACAAATTTTTATAATAAATTTACGAGTCGTTATGCCGAAGAGACTCAGCCACTGCTACAACTGCTGAAGAAAGGAGTAAAGTTTAAATGGTCAAAGGAGCAGGACGAACAGTTCGGGAAGGTAAAACAATTGTTCGTAAACACGGTAATGCTCAGACATCCAAATCCTAACAAAAGATTTTACCTACAAACAGATGCAAGTAAATATGCGTTAGGAGGGCAGTTGTATCAAATTGACGACGATAATCAGATAGGAGTTGTTGCATTTACTAGCCGCGTTTTCAGGGGAGCAGAACTCAATTATTTTACCACAGAGTTAGAATTACTAAGTGTAGTACACTGCTTAAAGAAATTCCGAACCTATGTGTTAGGGCGTCCACTAACAATAACGGACAACAAGGCCCTAACTTTCATGCAAAAATGTCAGTTAACGAATTCAAGAATTACGCGATGGATACTCGCTATCCAGGAGTACGACTTCGAGATCCTACGCTGTAAGGGTAGTGAGAACATCGTAGCGGACATACTCAGTAGATATCCCGAAGATTCACAGATGGACAGGCCCATGGATTATGATGAGGAATTAGAAATAAATGCGATGGAAATAAAGATCAACCCAAAGTTAAGGAAACAATTACAAAACATATCACAGTTACAGAAAAACGATGAGAAACTGAATAAAATCATAAATCAATTACAGAGTGATCCGTGCAGTAAACTACACAAGATATATACGTGGTACAACCAAAAATTGTACCGTCAGGAGAAGCGGAGATGGAGACTGGTACTGACGAAAGAGCTGGTGAAGATTTAATTAAGGAGATCCACACAATATATGGTCATATTGGTATAAAAAGAACATATGAACTAGCCAAAGAATACTTCACGGGGGACCACTTGTCTAAATTTACAAAACGATTGATCCGAAACTGCTAAAGATGCCAAAAATATAAGGATCACCACAGAAAGGGAATTGGTGAGACAAAACCAATATTACCAAAGGCTCAAGGAGAGCTGGTCAGCATGGATTTCTATGGGCCACTACCGACATCAACGGGCGGTGTAAAATATTTATTAATAATTATAGATAACTTTACTAAATATGTAAGATTATATCCCATGAAGAGAGCAACGACTGCCACAACAATTAATAAGTTAAAGGTATATATACAGGAGGTAGGTAAACCAAATGCTATATTAACTGATAATGGAGCCCAATTCACCAGTAAATCGTGGGTGAAGAACTTAATCCACCTTGGGATTAAACCGAAGTACACTGCTATTCGGAACCCATGTACAAACCTAGCTGAAAGGGTAAACAGACAGCTAGGGAATATGTTTCGAATACTGGTGGGTGGACACCACACAAAGTGGGCTAAATATATTCGATTGGTAGAAAAGAGTATCAATGAAACATATCACGACACCATCGAGATGACACCACATCAGGCTCATTGGGGTCGGAAACCAAAAAGAATGTGGGAGATGTACGTTGACAAAGAACTGATGAAGGACGAAAGGAAGATAAACCCAGGTGAACTCTACCAAAATTTGAAAAGAAAGGGTGAGAAGAGAGCGAGGAAACATAATGAAGTGAAGTTGCAGCTGAAGTTCAATATTGGAGACCTGGTGCTGATCAGAACCAACCCGCTCTCTGAGTTAACAAATAAAATCACTGCGAAATTTTGTGAGCTCTACGAAGGCCCATACAAGGTCAAGGAGGTCAAAGGGGGTGCAACATACGTGGTAGCTGAGGTCGACATACGTGGTAGTTGAATCGGTGCGAGGCATTTTCAACGTCAGGCAGATGAAGCCATACTACCATGGATGAGTCATTACAATTAATAGGGAATTTGAAAGTAAATAATATTAAAATTCCTTAACATAAAACAAATTTGTACGTACCTTAACATAAAAAATATATATGTAAATTTCCTTAACATAAAACAAAATTGTACGTAACTTAACATGAAAATTTATATGTAACTTAACTTAATATGAAAAATTTTGTACGTAACAAATCTAATGAAAAAAAAAAAATTTTGTGTGTGTGTGTAAATCCATGTAATGTACTAAGAATAATGTAATTTAAAGGAGATAGTGATTGTTTGAAATGTATGTTAACGTAGCGGGTAAGCAAGGGTGTGAAAAAGTAGTATTATGTAAGGTAGAAGTTAGGGTGGTAAGATGTGAATGACCGCGCCAAACCCCAGAGCGAAAGCGAGAGTGACGAGCTAAGGGGACCGGTTTTGACCATATTGTTAAAGTGTGTCACACCAAAATTGTAAACAAAACCTTCATTGAATGGTTATGCTGTAAGAGGCATACAAAATGATGTCTCAAATTCTCTAAGACAATTATAGAGAAATCATTTAGGGGGACAGATGTAACGTTACTGTGGAACGTTATAAATTAATGCAATATGTGTAACATATAGATAAAAAACTTCAATTATTAATCATAGTTATAGATGTATGATAAGATATGCAATTGTAATACACATAAATGTAAGTAATACGTAGAGTAAAGAATGAACAGGGCGAGGCTTGCGTGCCGACAGTCTGTCGCCAGCGAAATAAAAATACAATAGGCGGTTGTACCTAGTATGTCATAAACGCATAAATTGTTTTGTGTATGAAAACAGCAAAAAAACGACAAGTACCGTTAGAAAAAGGCGGTCGATGTCCTTCAGGAGACAAAAGATGACAGCCCAATATTTATTACAATTTTAGAAAGTAGCGTCGTTTTTAACAGCTAAGCGACCGCGCGGTAAAAAATAACGTGCCCGCACTGTTTAACCAATAAGAAAAAGCGTCAGTTCTGCGCGCGTGAAAATAACGAGACAGGAATGGAGAATTTCAAATTCACCGGGGAATATTTCAAACTCTGGCCAATGAAAGTGTCTTCAACCAGAAATGTGGTGGTGGAATCAATAGCAAAACTATAAAAAGAGAGACGAAAGCGAAGACGGGGGTTCTTTTAAGTAAATTCCAAGACGAGCACGCGAAACCTGCGTAGCTCTATACAAACTTTTAGTAATCTAGCGGAACGTCATAATAGTTTGTTATTTAAACGTATAAATTAGGTCACTAATTAAAATCGCGAAGTAACACGTTAAAGTATCAAGAAGAGTATTTATTTTAGTGCGTGTAAAGTACGTGAAGGAAGAATATGTCATAAGTGCGCGTAAAGTACGTGTTCGGAAGATATTTCAGATGTGCGTGAGAAGTTGAGTTGAAAAGTATATTTATTTATGTGCGTGACGTAAGTACAACGCGAGCGTATATTCAAGTTTAAGAAGTGCTAATCAAGTATGTGTAGTGAAAGTGAAGTGCAATAAGCGACGTAGAGCAGCTAATCAAAGTCTGGAATCCTGCAAACAAGTAACATCTAAAAATCTTAACAATTCAGAATTCTAATATATAAATATAGAAAAAATTAATATCTACCATAGTATAACTCATCTCATTTTCAAAAAACCCACGCGAGTTCAGATACTAACAATGCAATTTATGTAATATGACATACTAGAAAGGTATTATTAGTAATCACTGTATAATTAAGGGAATGAATTGAATATCGTAGTAATAGCAATTTGATATAAGGCATTTATAGATGTCAGATGAATAGAATATAATACAGCAGCTTGGTAACTGAAGAATACAAAATAATAGTAATAGTAAAGAATCATATAATACGTTGAAGCTAGTAGTTAAAGTATATTAAACGTATTAATAATGTTCTATGAAATATCGTAATGTTATGATAAAATGTCAAATGCCTTAGTTGTAAGAAAATGGAATAATATAGTATGTTGGTATCTGAACTGAACGAGTTTTTCTTTCTTAATAAACCCTGGTATACTCTGCTCTGGCGCCCAACCGAATTAATGAATTACATAATAATGAGTAGACGTATTTAGTAACAGATATTAAAAATTAAATCATAAATAAAATAAATCATTATAATCGACATCAAAAATAAGAGACCTTAAGATAATCTTTCTATTGCCGCCAACAACGTGGTGCAGTAAAAAAAATCTTTATAAGGCCTGATACCATTGGTAGGGCCTGTCAAAAGCATATCATTGCTGACAGAGAAAGTTCTCTATTAGGTCAATCAGTGAGAACAATTTCTAGAAGTGGCATGAATCAAATTGATCTATATTTTATCAGGTTATCGGGTTTTTACTAACGGTGAATTCAAACCCACGCACAATTACTTCACTAGACGAAACTATGTGGTGATGATGGACATACAAATTAGCGCTAGAAACATGGCTTCAAGTTAGTTATCACAGATATGTATTTGAAAGTCGCATGGGTAACTATAATAAATAAAAAATCTCTGCTCAACAGTCCCTAAAGGACCACGGTATACCGCGCGGCTTTTATGTTTAGTGTGACAGTTGCATGGCCAGTACAACGCGCCGCCAGCCGCTTGTTGCGGTATTCACAGACAGGAGGCGCCGCTGTTATCTCAGTTGGCTACTCAGTTCTGCCTCACACGACGCTGAGTGCACCGTACGGAGCCTCCGCCGGGTGCATGGGTAACTATGGTTATGTAATTATATATATATATATATATATATATATATATATATTGCTTGGGCACCAGTTTGATTTCAGTTTGAGGAAGAAGAAAGTATGACAAAGATTAGGATTTTAAATTCAATTGTTATACCAGCGTCTCCTCTCTGTATTACTTACGAAGTTAAAAATTGAAATTTTTATGAAACATGTAATAATTAACTTCGAAATCACTTTATAATAATGGAAAGACTGAAGAAACAAATAGGTTAAACAGAAAATGGGAGTGCCGATGTAGGAAGAAGGGTAGAAAAATTTGAATGGATTGAAACACAGGATGGATTGAAGTCAGTAAATGGACCTCCCGGTCGTAAGATGGAGCCCATGAGCGGAGACGAACAGTCGAGGTAGACAATAACAAGACAGTCTATTGGTGTAAAGAGAAGGGTAGGGCTACCATGTGCAAGAGTCGCACAATTGATATGTATATTGGTGTAAGGAAATATCGGATACCTGTGCTCAATTCTGGGGTTACGAAGGTACCCCGACCCTCGTATTCAGTTTGGTAAGATGATAAACATTTGTTAATGCCACAACGCGATAAGCTCGAAAAGAGTTGTTTTTTACCTGTAGACTGGTATCCTCCACGTTACTAAACAATATATTAATAATTATTAATATTGTAGTAGTAATAATAATAATAAAGATAATGGAAATGATGGACTGACATGTTAAGTCTGTCTGTACACACGCTTGTGTGACAGCGAGAGACTAGCTCAAGTGTTAGTCTACGTGTAGGCCTACTCATGAGAGCACGAGTTGCCAGTAAATCTGCTTCTAATTGCGTGCACCAGTTAGTCGCCTGCTGGTGGTATGTTTCAACCGTGCGCTGCACTGCGCTCCCGAGAAAGAAACAAAACCCATTTTACGGTTTAATTGTACGAGACTAATCGTATCGTTTGGTGAGCGGTATCCTTTTTTTGCACGCGCAAACATGACGACGTTTTATATAATTATTTAAATGTAACCTCCGCCGGTATCCATCTCAACCTGAACGGCAGAGGTCGTTCAACGCTCGGGATAGAACAGCAGATTGTAGATTTGTTAATTGCCACTCTCCATGAACAGAGAGCACTGCACAAGAATCTTATAATAAAATGAAATTTCTTGCCGCATTATCACACACACACACACACACACACACACACACACACACACACAATCTATACGTATATGGGGTTAATTACGACGTAAGCTAGCTCGCTCTGTCTTCACGAAGGATTATTCTTTTTAATTATCTTATGGTATGAGCAAGTAAAGCAGCGCACATAATGCATAGCAGTTTGTCTTCTCTGCTGAAATATTATAAAATCTTTGAAAGTACTTCTCGTATTACGGCAGAGTTGAATTCTTTATCCTTCGACCGTGCCGTATTATGAGGAAGTCGTTTGTTAATGGTTGAAATTCTTGGGAGAAATCTTACAGTGTGTTCTGACGGTCGCTCTTTAACATTTCTAAACGAACGATTACCGCAGCCGTGTTTTATTTTCGCCCTTCGTTAACTGTCGTTTTTTTTACTCTAGGAGAAGCTTTTCTGGGGTCACGTCGGCAGGTTAACAATGGTCGCTCAACTCTTCCTGTAACCCCTTCTTACTGTAATACAGTAAGACTTAATAATTCTATAAAATTGTTTTAGTAACATAAAATTTCTTTTCTTGTTCTGCCATTTTGTAATCTAATAAGAATACATATTGTACAAATTACTGACTACCACAGTAGTTGGAACTCATTATAAAAACTCGAAAACCTTAGTTTTTCAGGAAATAACTTCTTCCAGCCTAGCATTCCCTTTACCTCGTTCGTCTTTCGTGTTCTTTCTCTCCCTTTTGTCTTCTTTCTCTTCTTAGCTTTCTCCTTCAAACAGGAACCCTTGAAGAGTAAGATATCGTAAACCTTATATCCACTGACAATATCCTAGTTAAGTAATTTAAAATCTTGACCTGTTTTGCAGGCACACCTTGTAGTCGAATACACGTCTCAACTGAGGCATATCCAGTCCATATCACTTCCGCTGTCTACCCGCACACTTTCTTGTGAAAATCAGAAAAATCACAAAATTTTATTATAGCAATCTCTATAGTTTGTCTTGTAGCTCACTCTTTGCATTGATCTAATCTTGTAGATCAAGTCTATTATCATTTGTAAATCTGAGCGTGCTGACTGTTTTACTCTATATAGGTCTATCGAGCTCAAATTCGAACCTGAGAGGAACTGTAGTAATCTTGCGAAAAACATCTTCTTCTTCTTCTCCTTCTTTTGCTTTTACACTTCAGGGATTAGACAAAACGCCTGTTCCATTACCAGCGATTTCAAATATTAATCTGTTCATTTTATTCTAAGCCTCCAATACTTCTTTTCAGGGGTTTATAGTGTAATACTACCTTTGGTAACCATTTTGATGTCTTACTGTAGCTCGTTACAGTTCATTTTAATTTTTTATTCTGTCATTTAGGCTATACCCTCTACGTTTTATTGCTTGCCTTTCGTCTTCGTTTCTTGTGTCCCTTTCAATCTTCTTAAAAATACCATTTCCGAAACCTCAGTTTTTCTGTTGTATTTATCTGTGACTGAGTTCAAATCCATACATCCATTCTGTTGTATAATTTTAACATACTTTGTTCTTTACCCTTATTTTTATTGTGTCACGCTTACACTGAAATTTATTGAGTTTAACTCTTGGTACGTTATTTCTTTAGTACCTGTGTGTCGTCACTAAACGTTACGATGTGGATAAATACACATCCTCTTGGTGAATACTGAATACCTTGCCTCTACTTAAGCAGAAGTTGGAGCGCGTCTACGAGGTTAATCATAATTACCGGTACTCAATATAACTCTTTAAAATACGTTAAAATCAACTGACTAATTACCTACACACACTGCCGGATGGATGGTGAATGTCATTACTGCCCACGACGACGAGCTTTACTAGATGAATGACCACTCGGTTAGTTCTGTGGATTATGAACAAAATTAGACGTGGAGAAAAACAGTGAGGGTACTAATGGTGATCACCGATGTCACACACACGAACACACACACCATCACCACCTTCGTCTTTAACGCGCTGAAAGAACATCTTGGTGGCAATACTTCCTGTGAAGGTATTATACGTGACGCAAAAAAATAAAACGAAGTTATTAAGGTTTCTGACAAATCGTTCATGAGAATCTGTACAGGTTTTTGATTAACGACAATGTTGATTTAATGTGAAGGTCCACAGCTACAAACCTGAACAACGTGGACCCCTGAGTTAGTGAATAGGAGGCAAGTGGATATTAGCTTACAAGACGATATTTGACATGGTTAGCATGAATCCTCGTGAGTAAACTCTCTTTTGCAGATTACCAGAAACCTAGCTTGCGTCTTCCGCGGCCCCCGTTTTTCTTTTCTCTTCATCACGTTCTTTTATTTGAATGATGAATAAAATCCATATCACTTAAAATAGTCCATATCACTTTTTTGTTAAAGTGTGTTCTGACGGTCGCAAAATTAAAACAAAGGTATGCCAAAAGGACAACAAGGGTCTTGTATTATCTCAGTAAACACAGAAACAATTTCTCGAATATTCTGTCGACTGCGAAACTGCGACACAGTACTTTCAATGTGCGGTGTTGTCCCGTTCCGGTGAAGGAAGGTGAGAGTGATTACCCGTTACTTTACTGTTGCTCCTCTTAAGTTGACATCGTTAAATGAAGAAATGTCAGTTCCTAATGGATCCCTTAGCCTTCTTTATTCAAGACCGTATTGCGAAGTATACAGGTGACTCTGTTGGCGCAGAACATTGCGGATTACATCGATCTAACCGGAAGGTCGAAATGAACATTCCTGGTAGGTACCACCAGTATTCTGTGCAACGTATTATTCTCGGCAATAATAATTATGACTCAACCTACACTATGGCTACTACTATGGGAAAGCTACGTGATACCACCTCATTATGTTCATTAGTAAAATCATCAAGAACTATTTTGAGCAGCCATGTGGCACCACTAAAATGAAGGAGATATTTGACTACCGTTGAACATCAAATTAAAGGAAAAAAGTGGCAATTACTAATTTTGCATGCTGATTCACAGGGTAGCGTTTAGTCAGTACTGACAGATTTAAAAATCTTCAGATCGATACCGATAAAGCTTTTAGATCATCAGCTGTGATCGCTCTTCAGATGAATACGACTAATGTAGGGCTTTTCTGTATTATGTTTTCCGTATTACTTGTTTTATAAGTAATTCAGTTGGCACGTAAAGAAGATAAATTGTGTATGAGAACGCTGGCAAGACAGTGACATGTTGTAATGAAACTCTATTGCACTTTATAAATACCAGTTTATATATTACGCCTATCACTTAGAGACTACCGGTTTCAGACTTACGACTTCACGGGTGAACATACACGGGCGCGCGCGTTTTCAACGTTGACTCCGATCAACAGAATGCCCGACCAAAGAGACATTCGCTAGTATTTTCTGAGTAGCTAGTAGTCAGGAATCTATTCTAGTATATCCTGAGGACTTTTACATTTCTGGGTTTCTCAGCCTCCATTCTACGCAGCGATTCTTTGCTCACTAATTAATGCTTAGATGAGTACCTGAGGCATTTAAGTGTTTTCTGCACGACAACTCACTGAATCGGTTTAACCGCCGAAAGGCATGTCTAGGATTTAATTAAATAGTGGTTGCAGTGTTTCTTGTTTTCTTTATTTTTTCCTTACTCTGTGCCTCTCAGACGTTATCCCTCTCTAATACTGACCACCGTTATGGTTTTTTCTGTCTTCCCATACACTCGTTGTGGTCTTGTAACGACACGCGTTGAAAATTCAGTTGTGACCGTCGGTGCAGACACGTAAAATTTATTTAGTAAATCTTTTGCTTACTTTTACGACGTTATTTCTTTCGCAAACTAAAGAAACGAGTTCATAAAAAGCCATATGATGATAGTAAGAGAATGTCTGGTATAAAGAAACTAAAAGAGTATGGTTATTATGCCACGCGTTGGTTGCGTCACTTATAAAGAAATTGGAATTGTGCTCCACGTTTGTATGCGCCAAATATAAAGATATTGGTTCCACGTTAAGGCGCCAATATATAAAGATTTTGAAGACTAGCTGAATGTATTGGTGCGCTAAATATAACTACTCGCGAAGCGCACGTAATTTTCGAATGTTGACTAAATAATTTATTCGAAACAGTATTGCATATACTCGGTAATTACATTGATTTATTGTGTTACAAATTATATTTAGCTATATTTATTATTGAATACTTCCACTCATTTTTGTATTATTGATTATTTGCTTGGGCGCCAGAGCAGAATATCTCAGGATTGTTATGAAATAATAACACTTCGTTCAGATACTAAGATTTATATTGTTATCTTCTTATTACTTAATACATCTGAGACTTAATCATTAATATCATCTTTATAATTAATAACAACAAAAAATTATTAATATCTCTAGTTTACGGATTCTTCAAAATCATATTAATCAAGTACTATTCAAATGAGTACTTAGTAGATTCAAATTTACTCCATTAACACATTAAATCTTCAATATTAATCAAAACATATATATATGTATCATAAATTCTTAACTGTTATGAACTTCTATAATCTTCAATAGATTCAATTATTCAACTCCGTTACCATTTCTATAATTATTATAACTTGTTTCCTTACTTTACTATACCATAACTCACCAAAACATGTCATATAGCATAAATTGTAATATTTAGTATCTGAACTCGTGGGTCTTTTGAGAATGAGATGAGTTAATTTTGAGATGCTAAAATTATGTTAATTTATTGTATTGTGAATCATAAATGGTATACTGTTACTTGTTGCTGGATTCCAAATAGAAGAATGACGAACTGTAATCCTGCGTTAAACATCGCACTACACTTTGCACTAATCACGCTTGATTAAACTTTCTTTATTACTTCACTCGCTCGCGTTAGTACTAGACGTCGCGCACGTATAAATAAGTATATACTTCTTGCTGCAATCTACGCGCACAAGTTAAACATCTTCTGGTCCGTACGTACTATCGCGCACACATATAAAATAAACTTCTTGATGACTGTAATTCTTTCTCAACTATTTAACCGAGATAATCTATTGATTTGAACTTAGAGTAATAGTATTAAATTTGCTCACATCGAGTGACGCAGGCTTCCCGTGTTTTGCGTGAAAATTAAACTTAGACTTCCATTTTTGTTTGCTTCACTTCTTTTTTATAGTTTTTCGAGTCCTTCCCTCACTACAACTCTGGTTGATCATACTCCCATTGGCTTGACTTTGAAATATTTCCCGGTAAATTCGAACGTACCCATTCCGGTGCTGTATCTTTTTCGCGCTCACTACCGACGCTATCCGTGATTGGTTGCCAGAGAGCGGGCGACAAACTTACGCGGACGTTCGTTAGACTCCCTAAAAAGTGACGCTACTTTCTAAAATAGTCATACTTATTGGCGTGGCATCTATTGTCTGTTGAAGGACACAGTACCGTTAAACTAACGGTATATGGGCGTTTTTTGCTGGTTTTACACTACAAAATATTTTATGCTTTTATGACATGTAAGGGTGTTTTAGGTCTATTGTAACATATGTTGTCGGCGCCTGACTGTCGCATAGTCGAGCCTCTTTTGATTCAAATTTTCATTTATATTTTACTTACATCTAAGTTATGTACATTTCAATACTTTATATTATTATATATTGTTATAGTTACCATTAATATTTGATCGATTAGTTTATGTGTTTATATACATATTAAATTAATACACATGATCATAGTAACGTTTCACTGGAACACGTAGAGTTGCATGTGAGAACCGCGGATAGCCTTTCAACAATTCTTCTAATTTTAGTATTCAAGTGATTTTCTAATTTAAGCTTTTAAAAAAATTGTTGTAAGTGCATAGGCTATAATATATTAGTGTAGTGTAGGCGATACATGACAATATGCGTAATCATCGTACGTTCGGGTTAAGATATTCAAGTGCGCGTGCGCGCGTGTCGCGTAGTTATAAAACCATTGTAGCGCCGTTATTCATTAAGTTTTCGAGATGGAACTTGGACAAGAATGCAGTTGATATTATAGCAATCAATTTGCCGTAATTAAATGCACTATTCATTGAGTGAATATGTTTTCTTTTATAATTTTGTGTAGTCCTACGAGCCATACTTGGAAAGCCATAAAAATGATATACAACTATAGTACAACGATACAAACGTTGTTGCAAATTTAATATAATTTAAATTTGTGGAGCCCCACGATCTTGGATCGCCAATTTTATACAACAGTACACATTGCTAAATGTATCGAGCCACACGTTGGAAGCGACAATTTTTATACAACGATACAACGTTATTAAAAAACGACAACGACAACGGTAAGTGTGTCGGGCGCACGCTCATGTGCGATAAAATTATACAACGGTAAATAACAATTCTAACGTGTACGTGTATAATTAGGGGTTCAGGTGTAATTATAATAATGGTAGCCTTTTTAGGAAATTCAAAATGTTCCCATTTATTAATTTAAACAAACATATTAAGAAATAATAATATACAAATAATGATTAATTCGTTATATGGTATTCATTATATATGGTTACAAAATTTCTTTGTTTGCTGTAATCTCGTCACAAACATAAATCGTATATAATATTATTCATTTTTATAATAATATTAATTTTAATTAAACATTTCTTCATAATGTTATACTGTCTGGACTACTCAGTCTGAATGTGTGCTTTTAATATAAAACATATTTAACTACGTTAACTATTTGTTCATTCTATGAACAAATCTAATTGATTCTTTCAAATGTACATTAAAATATTTTCAATAACTTATCAATTTAAGAATTATGCTTTCATAATTACTCTACAATTTTAAATGTAAATATGTTTTACAAATTATTACTGCAAAAATTATGCTATAATTTTATACAAGACATTTACATTTATAAGTTATAAATTACACTTTTTGAAATTATTGTCTTTCTTTTGACAATGTTTATCAATCTTTGGTTAAGTCTTTTGTTATGAGGAATACATGGCTTTCTTTCACCTTAATTGTAGCGGTTCCTCAGCATACCCTGTCCTGGTCCTGAGTCCCTGATGTTGTGACTCCTGCGTAGTCTTGAAGTCCTGGATCCTCTCCTCGTCCTCCGGATCCTCTCTGAAGTCCGATGACTCGTCCTTTACGTCTACAAATTATGCCATGTAGTGCTCTCGTCCTCGGTCTGGAGTAGTGCTCCTAGATGTAGATCACTTGTAGACCTCTGACGATTTGTGTGTTACGTTACTTTTTAATTACTGTTATCCATTATTATGTTAAATCGAAATATTTATCGTATTACTTTACAAGTTACGATTAACAAAAAGTCTTATTGGTGTTAGACATATTGTCTAACTCTGTCCAAAGTAATTAAACTTTCGCGTCTCTGACGGACATAGCGTTCCGCTACGAATGAATACTGTTAGAAGAGAGAGATTAGCTCTCCTGGGTTTCTATTTATATTCATCAAGAAAACTGCAGCTGTCGATTTAGGAATCAGCCTGTCGACAGTTGAACCATGGCATGATAGCCCCCACTCTCGTCCTATTTCACATAATTGCACTTTCTCGCCAATCGCACTGTTTAACGCGGATTTCACGGCGATAAAATATTGTCTAATTTAATGACCTATGTGATGTGCAATTATCATGATGCTCGCACCACTAGTGTAGCCTACTTATAATGCTTTAAACATCGCACTGGATTCGCACTGATTGTCCGAATTACGTAAAATTCACACTGCACTTGTGTCTGATTTTTACACATTTTTAGAAGTTTTTACCTTCTCGCTAACATTTATGGTTTGCTTAATATTAAATATATTCTTAATTTAGCATTGACTTGGGGTGAGGTTGCAAACTTTCAGGAACAAACAGGATTCACGCACACACACTATTTACTTGTATACACACATGCAGTGGTAATCGCGTGATGTTTACCTGTTGGTTCCTGCTTGAAAGCCAGCTTCCAATCTCACACCTGCTCGTCTATTATATATTATTGAAATTAACTTAAATATTTATTTTATATTATATATGCGCATTACAGCCTATGCTTGTATTGTCGCAATAGATAATTTTTCTTCAGGTTCGGTACAATTTTTGACCAGAATAAGTCGAAATTTACATAATCTGGTTGTGATTCCCTCGCTTAAATTAGATTCATCAGGTCACCGGACTCTTTTTGTATAGCCTACTTCTATATTCTTCTAGAAACCGGACCGGATTCTATATACTTTTATCGGTAATATTAATATATCATAAGGTATCTGTAACTATCATCAGGGCCCTCCTAAAATGAAGCTTGCAGTTGAACTATACGTCGTTGTTTCCATTCCCAGGTCTAATTTAGGCCTACAGTAAAGTAACTGTCGCAAATTATTAGCACTTACAAGTGATTCAATATGTTAGCGTCTAATAATAGAACTGACGCTCGCTCAAATAGTAAATTTGAAGGCCTACTCTTTGACTTTGAATATGACATAGTCTATATACCTAACAGGGCGACAGATAGGTATACAGTACTTGGAGTCGCCTTTAACATGTCGTGAGTGTCTGTGGGACACACACACACACACACACACAACAGACAGTAATAATTTTCCATATTAAACTATCGCAGATTAAAGAATTTCGTTAATTTGAAAAAGAATTATTTGGGGAGCATTTGAAAAATATAAAGGAACATGAAACGAAAAAAGAAGTACCAGAAACAAAAATGTTAGTTTTTAATTGATATTTGGAATCAAATAAAACTGACTGATCGGTACAATGCGGGACCTGTCCTCGGGCAGACACAACGCTGACGAAACTCATAATAACCAGATACGTTGAGTATCTGTCCATTAAAAACTGTAACCTACAATTTCAGTTCAGCTCTCATCTAATCAGCGCCATCGGTGATATAATACAAGTCCATTATCAGTGCTCACCGGCTGCTGCTCTCGAGTGAGCACGTTTGTCCTACAGACATCAAATATAGCCTATTAATAATTATACAGTGTTTAGATAACTCCTCGCACGCATTGACTATCATCTACCAAATGTTTCGTATACTATACGGTGAATTGTGACATAGTCAATATATGACTGATGATAATCTAATCTCACGCACTCATATTATGTGCTTGGATGGGAGCGCACGCATTCTGATACATGAGCATCCAAGGATATACAAAAGTAAAGATAAATGTATGTGCGTAATTGCGTGTATGCGGGTGTGTGAAGAGGAGTATATAGAACCGATTTAGACCATTTGATATTGAGGATCAGTTACTACGAGAGGCAATTAAACTATCATAGGCTTACATTAATATAAT